>OZ025218.1:10333985-10348985 GCA_964019055.1 Anthopleura xanthogrammica | reverse complement strand
GATTTGGAATTTAGGTTTTGCCGAGGGAAGAAATGAAATGGATAACCTTAGTTGAGAAAAACCCTCAAATCAACAATGCCTTTAATGATTTTTCTATTGCAGTGGTAGCATGTATGAAAGACTCCCCAGATGAACTAACATTGCGGCTCATGAAAGGTACTGAAGTATTTTAGTAACCCGTATAATTCCCCCTGCCTCCCCTCCCATCAGGAACATCACCACTGATAGAAAATCCCCTGTATTGTGACTAGAATAGAACTGGCCTTCAAAAATTATCAAACACTGAAACAACCTCAGGTCTGAAGCAGGGCTGATAGAAAATCCACTGTATGTTGACTAGAATAGAACTGGCCTTCAAAAATTATCAAACACTGAAACAACCTCAGGGCTGAAGCAGGGGTGATAGAAAATCCACTGTATGTTGACTAGAATAGAACTGGCCTTCAAAAATTATCAAACACTGAAACAACCTCAGGGATGAAGCAGTGCTAAAAATAATGGTTACTCATATGGTTGTAGCTGGACATGATGATCAGCCAGCCATATTGCACTTATCAACATGTACAGTATGTGATCATTCAATGTGACCCGTCAAAGAAACTGACCTGAATTGTTTGGCTGGACAAATGTAAATCCTTGCCGTTATTTTTAGCCCTGTGATATAAGTCAAGGCATAGCCAAGTTACTGGAGTGAAAATCAGGGATGCTAGGGTGTAGGGTAATAAATTACTGAAAACCCCAGGGGGTGGGGGTTTATTGGAGTATATCTTTTCAAGAATAAACCAAAATTATTCATTTGGAATATCCTGGGAGCTTATTCATTATTGAACAATTGAAATTGTTTGTTTGGTCAAAAACGTAAAATATTTTTTGATAAAAAAAAAATTATAAAAAAGCAGTCAACTAAAAATATCCTGGAGATTGACTAAGGTTTTATCCATGAATTATTTGTTTTTTATTCTTTGAGGAATAAAAAATGCATTCTCAAAATGTAGTACACCCTAGTAAATATGAACTTGTCTGCTATGGAAAAGCAAATTACATTAGAATAACAGATTTTAAAAGTTAAAACTTTAAATTATATATAACCTTACTTCAACTTTAGAATATATATGTCTCCTTGTTATAGATCCCTTTCATGTGACGTCAAAGCAGCTCAATTTGGAGGACAAAACAAAAAAATTTTCAATCTCCTGAGAATATTGGAAACCTATTGTTTTGTCCTCCAATTTGAGCTGCATTCTGAATTGCTGCAAGGGGTCTATTATTGTTGTTGATTCAATTACAACTTAGAAATAAGTATTTATAAATCATTTATGAGCATAGTGCAGTGAAGATATCTATAGCTACTTTCCGCCAAATCTAAAAACGAAGTCTCTTTTAGTTCACATATATATGTATTACAAAATTGTGTAATACCATGTCAATCTTCTCTTAGTTAAATAACTACAGGTTTTAATCCCAGTCCTGATCCTCTTTCTAATTTAATGCATACCCCTATGTTTGATGACTCTGACATCTATAAATCCGATTATTTTCACCTTATTGATAAGTTAATCATTTAACATATATTTTTGACAGATAAGGAAAAAAATGGATAGGACAAAACTAATTTGAATTGTTTAAATTTTTACCTTACTAAGTTAACATTAATATTACATATAGCTCAAATTCTTAATCCATATGTCTATCATCCAAGGATCTTATCCAAGCTAACTTATATGCAATTGGACAGATACTTCTGACAGATAAGAGTTATGCCCATATTGTACACACAAACCACAGAAGGCAAATTTGAATAATTTTGGAACATATAAATAACAAGTTTGAAGATCTAGGATTTTTTATGGATAGGTCAGGACTGTTGGTTAAGGAACTCACCCTAGATGTATTGAAATAAAGATACCCGTATATCTAATATTACTGTACTGTACTGTATATCACAAGTGATATTGATGATTATATTGTATGCAGAGAAAGCTAATTTGAATGAAAGATTGTGTGACACCAGCTTGTCATGCATGGTTAATTTGCATGACAATATATTAAGTCTTCTCTAGACTATACCTTAAATAGAATTCTCTTCAATTAAAGTAATTTTGATAAAATGGTCGTGAGTGCTCCGATATCAATATGGTAAAAACTCTAGAATAAGCTACAGAATTGCTACAGACCAAACCAGTCTATCTTTCAAGCAGATGATCAAAACATGGATCAATTTTGGTTTTAGTTTGTTGGTAAGATAATCTAAATATTCACCTTTTAATGAACAAATTCAAAACAAGTTTCCTGTTCGTGATTTTGACCTTGTTTCTGGTGTAAAACATCCTGTTCTTATAATAATAATGTTAAAAGGCAAAATATTTAGCAAATTTTAGCCTATTACTCTTATCTACAACACATTACAGTCATAATTTCACTATACCTGGAGCTACAAAATAATATTTAAAATTTTAATTCGTTGGTGACTTTCTGCATTTTTAGTAAACAAAAATCGCTTCTAAAGTTAACTTAGTCTTTTAAAATAACCTTATTATCTTCAAAAAATTTTTCTTTATTTTACATTTTATGATCTGAGTTTTTCCAATTCAATATTATTTCACTGTACCTTTATTTGTACATTTTATTCAGCAATAAATTATAAACCCACTGAGAAGTGTCCGGATTAAAATAAATATTGTTTTTCTTTGCCTTTTCTGAATTTATTAAATTTCTAATTTCGATTAAAAAAAAATTAAAGTAGGATTTAGTGTAGTTTGAATTTTGAATTCTCGAGAGAAATTGTTTTTAGCTTGAAAATTAAGATTGAATATAAATTTTACAGGATAATGATTTTGATGAAAATAATCATGGCATTTTAACTAGGTGTTTTTGGTATCTTCGAGATATGATTTTATGATTAAAATTGGTTCTCCACTCCAGAAAAATTAATGTTTATCTCCTTGTACTGTATTGATATCAATTTCTTGTTTTTTTCTAGGGTAATTTCAATTGGATTTTATCTTGTATCATGTTTTAAACCCATTAAAACTCTTTACTGATGCTAAGAATATTTTGTTATTAGCTTTTAGACTTGATTTCTGTCCAAATTTATTCTTTTTTTGCTGAAATGTCATTATTATTTTAATCCACAGTGAAGAGACCAATAGGAAATGCATGTATTTTCAATGTTGGCAGGGTTATCTCTTTCTCTCAGCCCCAAATGCCACCCGTCTTCACACTTCCTGTTGTTTTAGCCTATATCTTTTTCCCCAGCTGTTGCAGTTTCATATCATTGATCAATTCTCCTTTAACTAAGCCTCTTCAAGACTGGTGTCTCTGATTTTAACTTTCAGTTATCACATTTATCCTAGATTAAATGCATATAGTACAAAAATTATAATTATTTGTTTTTTGATTATATTTCAAAAATTTAGTTATTGCGTGACCTCTAGTTTGCAATGCTGAAAGACAAATACCAGACTAAGTTAAAAATTAACAGCACCGGAAGAAGGATTTTGAAAGCTTTGAGTACGTATAGGTTATTTCAGCAGTAAAGTATGCCATTTTGTCTATGGTTTAAGGGATTATGACTACATGAAGCCAAGGTAATACAGCAAAAATCTTTGACTTAATCACCATGAATTCATTCAGGGTTGTTGTTAAGGTCAGTGATTTGATTCTTGATTTTTAAAAAGACATTTTGGTCTATCTAGTGAGATATTGAGAAGATACTCCATTGTGATTAAATGACAATCTCTTGATGAACAATACTTAGGGTTTTTTACTTAGATTATAAGTTAAATTGCTCTTCATTCGATACTAATATTCTGACATTACGATCTTCTGTAGTTTCAGTAGTTAATTGCCAAATCATAGTTCTTATGAGAATTTATCTAATACCTTTTATAACAGGATTGAGGCTAAAGTTGCTAGTATATATAACTTCATATTTTGTTTTTATCTTAACAATAATGTATGTAAATGTCTAAGTTTGTTATCATGCTTATTAATACTTTTTGGTAGAGGTGATGACAATATATTTTGAAGGTTTTATGGGTTTTTTCCGTTTTTTCTTAATTCAGAAAACTTAAGATAAAAATGATATTCTTGGAAATTTAGACTTGTAGGATAACATGTATTTTGTTCGATTTTACCTTGGAAATCAACAGAATATTTTTATTAACATATTTAGAAATTATTGTCCAAGAGAATATGTCTGAACGAAAACTGTCAGAACATGGTGATGAACCTTTATTGTTTACTTATGTTAATATAATTGTTAGAAGACTGGCTGTATTTTTTGGCTGCTTTATTTAACCTTGAACTTTACATCATATTGTTGAGTAGTGTGACGTGTGTGGAGATTAAAAAAACTGGATTTATATTTCCTAAAACATTTAACCTTGTTTTTGCAGATATTTGCAGGACTTATACATTTTTAGTAATTTAATTTTATGAGTTTTACAATTAGCTAATTCATATTTATCCTTAGACTTGAATAACATTTCATATGATACAAGCATTCAATCAATCTTATCACCATCAGTATCATAATTACCATCAGTCGCAAACACCACCACCACCATTATAAGTCAGCATAAGCACCATGATCACCACCATTATCATCATCACCACCACCACCACCACCACCACCATCATCATCATCATAATCACCATCATCATAATCACCACCACCGCCATCATTACCATCATAATCACCATCATCATTATCAACATCACCATCTTCAGTTACCATCAATGCTATGACAAAATCATCACCTTCACCATCATCATCAATATTATCAACATCATTGTTCTTCATCTGTAAAGTTAAGGCTGCCAGCATTACCAACCATAAAACCTTCTGTTCTTTTCCAGATAGTGGAGCCAAAGAGCGTGCAAAGCCATTCTTACGGAAGTTTGCAGTAGCTGACCCTAAAATCCCATTATACCAAGCAAAACTGCACCGCACTGCCTCAGCACCGCACACATGTAACACCCAAAATCTTGTTCGAAGTAAATACAAAAACAAGTCTGGTTCTTCTCCCATTATGAGGAGAAATACTGGCATAGATACAAGAAAAGAAGACTTGAAAGTGAAGAAAGACTTACTCGCCATAGATGAGAATCCAGATGGAACAAAATATCATCGACTTATTACTTATTTTCCTGTCGACGGGGACCAACCACAGACTGTGGATAATTTTTCTGCATTGAAGCACAAAGAGGTACAACATAACAGTTTTGCTGAGGAAGATGAATATCTTTCTGGTGAGCTTTCTACTAGTGCAAGCTCATTACCAAAGAACTGTCCCTCTTGTGGTGGAGGAATGTTGGTATCTAGCACCCCTGGGCTGCATGAAGACAGTTCTAAACAAAAGCCAGGCAGTCCAACTAAACTACGCTGCCGAAAATGTGGAAAAAGCTTACATATAACACTAAGTAATAGTAGTCTACCAGAACAATCTGGAACATCAAGTAGGACGTTTAAAACTTCTCCTATAAAACCGTCGAGTTCACTACCTTCTAATGTTACTTTAGGAATTCAAAGGAAGGGTGTTGATGAATCAGATAATATTGAGGATAAAAGAACTAGAATTGAACAAAGTGAAGCAAATGAACTAAGAATTGGAAATGGAAGTGTTGGACAGACTAGTAAGGGTTTAACAGGGTCATCATCAGAAGCATCAATGGCTAGTGAATCACAGTTACAAGCAGAAAGAGAGAAGGCTGGAGAAATGGCAATGAAATTGTATAGACTGGAAGGGTTTACAAAGGATGAAGTTGCTGCAGAACTCAGTAAAAAGTGAGTACACTATGTTTCATCAACCAAACGAATGAATGCAATTAATGATTTCCTATTCCAACTAAACCAACATTATTTTTTTTTCATTATAAGCTTATGTTTTACAGGTATTAGGGAATTTGAAATAAAGAAAGCAAATTCAATTTGTATTTTCACAGCACAAGATTTGGAAAAACTGTTGCTAAGGAGTACCTGAAGTTGTTTGACTTTACTGACATGACCTTAACAGAAGCACTTAGGAAGTTCTTTAAGTATGTCCTACTCATTGGTGAGACACAGGAAAGAGAAAGAATCCTCATCCCATTCTCTGAACGATATTATGAATGCAATAAACCTGAGTATGGTTCATCAGGTAAGAATGATTGATCAGCATTAAACTATGGCAGTTACTCAGTGAATTGCTGCTGATTCTCAGAACTTTAGTTGTTGTAGATTGAGAGAGAGAGAGGGAGAGAGGCATATTCTGCAAAACCTGACATTACGATTTTTAAACTAATATTTGGTAAATTTTATGTCCTTTATCAGATGCAGTTCATACTCTGATATGTGCTATTCTTCTACTAAACACTGATCTACATGGCGAGGTAAGATAGTCATTGGACTGTATTTAGAAAAAGAAAGAATGGAAGGAATAGAAAAATAAATTGAAAGGGATGAATGAAGTAAAGGGAAGGCAGAAAAAAAGATGGAACTATTAGGAAGGAAGGAAGGAAGGAAGGAAGGAAGGAGGAAATGGAGAAAGTTGTTTCCCCACAATATATTACGACATAGCAACCAGTCAAGTTGTTGCTAGGTTATTGGAGGAGGCAATAACCTTTGATGTCATGACAACAGACCTATACAGTAAGCTTCTTTTAATAATGTTCTACTTGTTCTACCACTTATACTCTTAATTAGGAGTGGTTAATCCTTTAAGCTGTAAATGTTCTCATTTAATTCAATTATAACCAGATTTTAAAGGCAAAATGAAGACAGCTAGAACTATTTTTTTGTATGTTGTAGACAATTAATTTAAAAGTAGTTTACACACTGTAAAATGTACAAATATTATGTACTTATTGACTGAGTTAAGGTCGGTCCGAACGGGAAAATATTTGGCTCGAGGTCCTGAAGTACGGAACGAGCGCAGCGAGTTCCGTGCCAAGGACCTCGAGCCAAATATTTTCCCGTTCGGACCGACCTTAACTCAGTCAATAAGCATTTTATCATATGACCACATATAAAAAATCGATTTCAAAGCGTTTTTAATAAATGCGAATCAAAATGCTTAGTTTTTACATGATTGACGGCAGCGAGTCCGAACGGCGAGTCCGAACGGGAAATTATTACACTTTTCGGAAAAGCGTACTTTTTTTGCTGACGACATTTTCCCCAAAGGTTTTTTTTAGAATCACGCGTACAGTGAAATACGGTCATATGATAATATGCGTTATTCAAACATGAGGTTTCTTTTGCTTTGTCAGAATATCAGTAAAAAGATGGCTTTAACATCATTTTTGGAAAACATGACTGGTCTTTGTGATGGGGGAGACTTCCCTAAAGAATTACTAAAGGTATGTTTACAGTCAAGTGTTGATGGGGTGGGAAGGGAAGGTCAGAAACACCGTCATGACATTGTCTTCTATCCAGTCTTAAATATTGGAGGCTAGAGCTCAGCACACCATCCCCACACCTGGGGCTTAACATGGTCATTCTTACAGTAACTAACCTAATGGCTTTCTTTTATGTTAATTTTATAGTCAATTTACCAAGAAATCAAGGAATCACCATTTGAGTGGAGTGGAGAGTAAGTTTTACTCAAAACTGTTGACATTTCTCTTTTTTTTTGCTCACAAGTGAAAAAGAAGGAAACTTAATCAGTATGTTGGTATAAAAACACAAGTAACTGTACAGATATTTCCGATGTTAGTGGTTTGTAGTAAAAGTCTAAAATACTAATGTTATAACAATTTGTGTTCTGCAGAAGACCACCACGGTCAGCACCTGGGACACCAAAACCGTCTAGAAATGTGAATGGAATAAGGGTGAGTTATGAGAATGAAAGGGAAAGATCTTGGTTCTTAGACTAATATTTATTTAGCAGCTTCTTGACAATTTTTAAATCTTTCAGGCATCACCGGGAAATCCATTTTTAGAGGTAAGAAAGAGTGCCGTAATAAAATTATTTGAACACTTTTTTCCACGATGATGAGGATGGTGGCAGCAGTGTTTATCAAATGCCATCATCATCATTATTGCCCTCAATATCATTATCAATCATCATCACCACCAACATCATCTCCATCATAATTACCATCATCTTCATCATCATCATCACCACCATCATTGTTGTTGTCATCATCAATATCACCATCATCGTCACCTTATATTTATCTTAATGCTATCAAATCTATCCCCATGCAAACCAGTTACAAACTGAGCCATTTCCAAGGGTCTTAAGTTCTTGCTGAACAGGTAAACGTATGTGCTGTATAGAAATTTTAACAATTTCACTATTTTTGTGGTTAGATTCAGTGTGATGAAAACGACAAGGTGTACAGGGAAGGACTGCTGTACAGGAAAGTGACAATGGAGTCTGAAGGAAAGAAAAGTGAGTACACTATGGCATCCAAGATGTGTTTGTTGCCATCAATAAATAATATAATTGTCATGTTGATACTTTGTAATTTTTAGATTGTTAGTTATTATCACTGAAACAGTATGGCACATCAGAATGTTATTTTGCCATTATCATCATCCATATCTTCATCATCATCCTCATCTTCACCATCACCATCACCATCACCATCACCATCACCATCACCATCACCATCACCATCACCATCACCATCACCATCACCATCACCATCACCATCACCATCACCATCACCATCACCATCACCATCACCATCACCATCACCATCACCATCACCATCACCATCACCATCACCATCACCATCACCATCACCATCACCATCACCATCACCATCACCATCACCATCACCATCACCATCACCATCATCATCACCACCACCACCACCACCATCATCCTATATCAACTTTAGTTTTAATCATCATCATTCAGCCATCATTATCACCATCAACAAAGTTATTATTGTCACCATCAATATGATGATATTCTTCATTATATATCAGCTTCAGCATGGAAAAGAAAATGGATGCCATTTTATGCAACCCTCAAAGGTCTCATATTATTTTTACACAAGGTAAGACTTCAAGTCAACTGAATCATCTTCAGATTCTGGTGAGCTGATTTAAGGACAAAATCCCAGTGAATCTCACTGTTTTATTATCTTGGTTTTTATAGTCAGATGAAGTAAGTAGCCTTGAAAACACAAGGAACTGCTTGGGGATTCATCATTGTTTTGCAAGTCGTGCCTTGGATTACGCAAAGAGACAGTTTGTGTTCCGTCTTGTCACTGCTGATTGGAGAGAATTCCTCTTCCAAGCCAAGTCAGTAATATATTGTTATTAATAATATTAGTTTGATTGGTTGGTTAATATGGCAGTGGGTGATTAGGTCCATGTGGCAACTGGGCAGGGACATGATAGGACAGTATAAGGACTGTGTGGAGATAGCATAGGGCAGTACAAGGACAATTTGGGACACCATTGGCACTGTGGGGACATCTTTGGGATAGCATAGGGACTCCATTGGGACAGTGTGGGGATACCATAGGGGCATCTAGTACAAGGACATACTGGGGAAATTGGGACAGTGTGGGACACCCTAGAGACAGTACAGGGACATACTGGGGACATTGGGACAGTGTGGGACACCCTAGAGACAGTACAGGGACAGAAGGGGACATTGGGGCAGGGTGGTGACAGCTGTTTTTTCTTATCTGATGACTTCATCTTTTTGTTACAGAAATCATAAAGACATGAATGGATGGATTGATATTCTCAATTTGGTTGCCGCTACCTTCTCATCACCACCCTTACCTGCGCCTGTTGGATCAAGGTATAACAGACTGCAATCTTTGTGTCTTAAGAAAATAATTAGAAACAGTGAAGTCTATGCTTGCCACTGTGCTTAATATGTATCATGTGACTCTTGTGTAAGTTAGTGAGCAGTTATTCCCTCGAGAGTAGTACGAGAGTTGCTAACATTGTGGCCTTTGAAAACCAAAACAATTGGTGACCTTTGATGCCTTAAATTTAGCTGAATGTACAACCTAATAGAGCAGTCACAATTCATTCGTTTTTCAGCAAGAGGTTCCAGAGACCAGTTCTTCCATTCTCCAAAACAAGATTGACTATGGTTAGTGCCATCTATATACCTGTAGCTTTAATCTTGTATAAATCATAATCAATAGTCCCCTTCACTATGACAAAGAGAATTTTGGTGTCTTTTAGGAGTCCAAACAATATAACCATGAACCATTAGTAATAATAAATAGTACAATTTTGGTGCAAACTCTATTGTTTTCTATTGTTTAATTAGCACTATTTTGTACTATTTAGTAATTTGTATTTCACGGATATATTGTTTGCACTCTATTATTATTATTATTATAATTATAATAATAATAATTATTATTATTGTATTTTAAAATGTGCAATAATTTTTCCTGTATCCCCAGACGAAACAAATTGAACACCATGAACAGAAGGTAAGTGAGGAATCATGGTTTACACTTTTTTTAACAGTTACAGTTAACTTTAATTTTCGATAGTTTGAAACTTCCATTCATTTACATTTTCATTGCCATCAGTTCAAAACATAAAGTCTGGCAACAGATCTTGTATTTTTATTTCATGGCTGTGGCAAAATAATAAAAAAAACATTAAAAAAGGAATTTCCATAGGTAAAAAATGTCAAGTGCTCTTTTTTATTAAGAATTTCATTAAATAAATGTTAATGCCAAGACATGCCAAGACATGACAGGAGTTTTATCTTTTGTTCAACAGGCCAAAGAATCACAAGATAGTTTAATAGCTTGTTTGCAAAACCAACCCAGAGAAGGAACATCAAGGGACCTTCAGGTCAGATACAACTGTTTCCTACAGCTGTGGCCTTAGTTTTTACTGTCTATTGATTTCTGATGTATTTTGTTGTAGGATTGGCAGGAAAAAAAGGACTTCTTGGAATATGAAGTGAGTGAAAATCTTTTCACCCCCCTTTTTTGCAGTCATGTATTCAGTAATTCAAATCTTCGTCGGAATATTTATTAATAGTTACATTGGCTTAACAATGCAAGTATTTTATATAACACTCGTTGTTAATGTATTATAAGTCTAATATTCGAATATCAATATTTGGAATTTGCTTGCTCTAAAAATCAAAGTTCACCCCCCTTGTCAAATTTCTGGATCTGCCCCTGTTGTAACTGCACCCTACACAATATACCATCCCCACCCCTTGGGAATTCCAATCCACCTCCATGAAGATGTTCTGTAACTAACTTTGCACCTTGTGCTCCACAGTATAAACGCTATATGAGTTACGTCACAGCATTACGAGGATCAAAGCTTGAGAGCAAGATTCGCGATAAACCAAAAGGTGAAGCCAGGTCAGCAGAATCAATAATGCTACAGATGAAACGAAGTAGTTCTGTAGGCAACCTAGACTCTAGTACAGGTTACAGAGCTAGGACAATTAGAGACAGTTATTTTATGGCTATCTACCAGGATAAAATTTAATTTATAAATTCATTATATATAATTGCAAAATAATTCCATTAATTCCTGTGAGCTATGTACAATATGGATCTGCCCTGACATGTAAATATTATTAATATAATATCAAAATGAACCACGGCAGTGATATCAAGAGTTATATATTACATTTAGTGACCAGTGAAGGAGTGTTGGCCCACATTTCTGGTCCAAAGTTTATAGTTACGGCCAAAACACAAATTAGATTAAGAATTTTCATTCATATATTTGGTTTTCTCTAGATTTAATATATACACAAATGTTTCAGAGTTTTATTTCAAGCATTATAAAGGAACTAAAGAATTTTAAAATCCAGAAAAAAAGAATTTATTTAGTATTAATTTTGATGTATGGTAAATTGATGTCAAAATTTCACAACAAAGACAATGTTTTTGACCTGAATGAAAGAAGATATACAACACTGTACCTATATAATCTTGTGTAATTTAAGCTGTTTTGATGAGTACCTTTCAAATTAACATAGTCTACGTCTTATCAATTATTCAGTCCAAAAGTACCAACCACTTGTAGATATTTTTGAAAGACATACATGCAGAGTAAAGAAATACGAAGAAAACCCTAAATGCAAATAGAATTTTGTATTTTTATCAGCATAGTTTTGGAACTCACTTCATCGCCATTGTACTCAGCACGGCTAATACTATAAAAGTTGTACTTTTGTGGCTTTTATGTGCAATAGACAGAGATGAATAGACCTGACATGTAGAAATAGTAATAGCTTGACGCTTGGCTGCCGCAGCCCTGGTGGCTGCCTTAATCAGAATGAAATCAAAGTAATTATAAGTTATAGATTAATAAATATTAATACAAGCACACACAGATTCTGAAAATGGCAGACACACATGGTTTGACTAGATTTTGGAGACGAAAACAAGGCTAGTTAGTTGTCTGCAATTTGTGGAAAGCTGGCTTTTCCCTTAGGCATCAGTAAGAACAATTCTTAACAGATGTAAACACCAGTAACAAAGATGAAGCTTGAATGATGAATAAAAAACACACAGATCACAGATCACACATCAATGACGACTGACTTAGCCTTGTATTTGCCCCATAAATCCTGCCCTCTGTTTGTGTCCACCGTGTTCGGAATTGGTGTATAACTAATCTCAATTGAAAAAAAATAAATTGCACATAGAATAGCCAAGTAAAATGTATTTAGATCTTGGAAGATAGGAATGAGGCAAAGTGAATAAGAATAATAATCAGGTATTATATAAATAATAAAGGTAGTATTTAGGTATTAGAAATTTGTAGTAGATGAATAAGCACCTATTCATAACATTAATGCAATAAATTTTTAAAATAAAAGTTATTTTTTTATAAAATGTGTTACTGGTTTAAAACTAAATATCTTGCATGTGCATGAAGTTGGTATAATAATTCTTAGTTTCCCCCTTAATGTTAAGCAGCTTAAAATAATGCCTTAAATAATGAAATTAATTTAATTGACTAATTTAATGATAATGCTTTAATTGGATAAAATGCTGAAGTTTTAAAGTTGAACTTCTTTGCTGAATGCCCTTTTTATCTAGTAAATTTCTCCTCTCTTTTTCTTTTCTTTTCCTTTCTTCTTTTTCCTTTTCCTCCACTTTCTGTGTAATAACTACTTGATTTCTGTAAGTGTTGGCAGTTGCTGTGCCAAAATGCCATTCATATTGCATGGCAACTCTATCATACTGCACGAGCTACCATAAAAAAAACCTGTGTGTAATTGTGCACTGTGTGTAATTACGAACACTGCATGTTCCTAGTGTCGTACTACAAGTTTGCACAATTCAGGACAATAACTTAACTTGTCACTGCTTCAGAAGCACTTTTTAATCACAAGTAATATCAGTTGGACTTAATGTCCATTCATTTTATGTTACCAAGTGCAGTATTATTCAAATACTCTTCTCTTTTTGTCTTCAATCTTTCTTTTTTCTATTCTATATACCATTACCAATGTATCGTTGTTGTACTTTCTAACTGCAGAGTGTGTAGCAGCTGCGATTGGTAATGGATAGTAACCTGTAGATGCTAACAACAGACTAACAAGCCTTAGTAGTGGTTGCTATGGTAACAAGCCTTAGTGGTTGCCTCAGTAACAAGACATGTGGTTGCCTTGGTAATGAGCCTTGTAGTGGTTACCTCTGTGTGATGTACAATCTGTGTTGGGTTAGTAGCACTACACCACCTTATATTATGGAATACACCTGCATTGCATGACTGCACTCTTGAGAGATTTTACACCTTGATCGGTACAATTTGGCGGGATGTACTCATCTGGTATACCATGGACTAGTGTTATAGACTAGAGGACACCATTATACTATGTAAACTTGTTTTTGTCCAGCCTGTGATACATGCCTACCCTTCATTGACCTGTTTAATGCAGACCTCTTGGTGTCTACATTTAAAACAGGGTTTGACTTTACAAAAATGGATAGCTTTCAAAATGGGACATGCATTGCCATGGTAGCAGAGAAAAACTCTTTGAGAACAACTGTCATTGGAAATCAGATTGCATCAGGCTAGATCTTCAGTCATGGTGATTTTGGAGGGGAAACAGATGACATATCGCAGTAAAAAGAAGAAACATGAAAAGCTGAATATTCTAAAACATGACACCCCAAAAAATTGGCATCCTTAAAAATTCAGGAATTTCAAATTATTGAAAAGAAAAATTTGAAGAAAAATATTTTCTTGTTATGAAAATTTTGATTGGTGCTGGAGTTTAACATCATCATTGATTCTAAGAATCATACGAAATTTGCCTATAAACACATCTTAAATGGAAATGAATTGTAATGATAATTCATCATCAAAGCCTTACAAATAGTGAGGATAAAATATGAAGTATCCCTTGATGGGATAATAATTATTAAGGAATTTAAATTTTCACGATAAGTAATAGAAAAGAAGTGCTCAAATACAATAGATAATGGAGTTTGAAATGAACTATTTTATCGTTTTTGGCAATCAGTGGACAAAATAGCATTTTTGCTTTTTTCTTAGCTAAAAATTATTTTGTTTTTCGTTACAGAATTGAAGTTCAACAATTATACTATTTTTCTAATTTATAGAATCAAGAGAACATTGTGTAGGATATATTTTTGTATCATTGAATTATTTATTGGGCATTAGAATAAGCTTGTGAGTATGAATAAAAAAAATAACTCAGTATTTGTGTTTTACATCTATTTACATGTATAAGTTATGTGACTAAACTTGTAAGGACACCTGGTCTTGGATTATATTATGGGGAACTCCCTAACCACACCCAACCATTGCCATATACAAGTCTTGCCCTGACCACACCCATCCCATATACAAGTCTTGCCCTGACCACACCCATCCCATATACAAGTCTTGCCCTGACCACAACCAACCCATATACAGGTCTTGCCCTGACCACAACCAACCCATTGCCATATACAAGTCTTGCCCTGACCACACCCAACCCATTGCCATATACAATTCTTGCCCTGACCACACCCATTGACATAGAAGTGCTAACCTAACCATGCCCATCCCTGAGTCCTATCCTG
>OZ025218.1:10176485-10328985 GCA_964019055.1 Anthopleura xanthogrammica | reverse complement strand
GCTGTGTAACAGCTCAAGAAAAATGAAAAGTCTAGAGGGAAAAATGAAATTTTAAGCAAAAATCTTTCTGAACACAAAACTTTGTTTTAAAATTGATTGGAAATTTTTTAGAGAAATGCATAAAATCATATCATTTGGAATGAGTTCAAATGTTATTCTCGATAATATGGAGCTAAAAACTGACAGTATATATTATATTTACCATTACGACCTGTAACAGGTGGTAGGTATTGTCTACAACAATATGTTTCCATGGCAACAGCTTTTAAAATGTATATCATTAGTATTGATCACTATAATAAATCCTGACTAAAATATAAACTAACAGATTACACTGACAGTAACTTCTACATTCTAAGACAGCCAGCTAACTGATAATTTATACAGTTAAATATTCAAAATATATTCTTTATTCCATTATGTTTTTGTTAATTTTTTTGTCTAAAATATAAAGAAAGTTTACCTGTTCTAGGCAATTTGATTATGACCTTAAGTGCCTAGTTTATTTTAGAAGGGGTATCTAGTCAGGTGAACTAGATAGCTTTAGGCCAACTTTTAGTTTGGAAGTCAGGGGGAGGAGAGAAGAGGAAATGAGTGGAGAGGGAAGGGGAGTAAAGTAAAGTAAAGAGTAGAGGAGGGGAGAGGAGAGGAGAGGAGAGGAGAGGAGAGGAGAGGAGAGGAGAGGAGAGGAGAGGAGAGGAGAGGAGGAGAGAGGGATGGGGATCGAGTACAGTCAAGAGGAGAGGTTGCAGGACAAAAGGGAAGGGGTGTTCAAGTATATGAATTTATCTTTCAAACAGAGGAAACTCTAAACAAGAACAATCCATGGATATTATGACAAATTATAAAAAATCAAATAAAAATGAATGTCAACATTACCCTTTTCTTTTCCTGTTCTAGCCAAGATTGGTATTCTTTTTCATATCGTTCAGTTAAAATTCTTTTAAGCTCCTCAGCAAGCTTGAACATTACTATCAGCTTCTGTGATAAAAGAAAAATATATGAGCTCAATTAATCAGAACTCTTGGCTGTCTTACCACCACTTTCTCTACTATAACCTGCATCACCACCATTATCTTGCAGTGGCAGATCCAGAATTTTGTTCAGGGAGGGTTAAGCTTTGTAGGGACCACTGCGTGTGAAAATGCTGAACCAAAAAAAAAAAGAGATTGAACCTTGTGTCAGATATCTTGCAAGTTGGGGCACAAAGTCTGCCCAGGGAGGGGTGCAACCCTCAGAATCAAAGAAAGAAAATAGGGGCACAAAAACAATCCAGGGTGTTGCACATACACCCCCTCCCCTGGATCCGCCCCTGATACTACCATTTCACCATTCCATTTATCTATAAAACTTGAGTAGAATTTGAACATTAATGTAAATATTTGAATAATTTATTGTCTGATTACTTTTTTGTTTTCTGCCTTCTCTTGGGGAGACGCTTTAGCATATTCAACATGATGAGGTAGCTTCTCTACGAATAGACTGAAAAACAAGTAAAAGTTAGGTTAGAGTATAGCATTGGCCTCTCATTTCTGGGGTCAGGTTTGAAGTATGGACTCAGCATCACATTTTGTAAAGGTCTCTTGGGACCTTCATTTCAGGGTTTTTCTCCAGGTTCTCCTGTTTTCCTCCCTCTGCAAACCCCATCATACTAAATTCCAATAGATTGTTAGTTAGCCCTGCCCTGACAAACGATTACTTATCTGATATATTATTCTATTATTTACTTACGTTATAAACTTAGTATAGAGAACAAATGCACTCTCATAATTTCTTTCATCAAGATAGACATTTGCCTGTAATAGAAATGAGAGGAGAGAGAGATATTATATTGTGCACATTATTATACAATGATGAAAGCATGTTACTCTGTAGGATAAAATCTGTAAAATCTTTGAAAACCAATGTTAAAGTTTAATATTTGAATGACAGCCATTCACATTGTACATAAATGCTTATAAATAACAAAGTTTGTATTTTTCGTTTTATTTAAATCTTCAAGGTGCAAGTACGTTGAAACTATTTTTAGCTCATGACATCAATATGTGGCAAGTGTCTTTACAAAACGAAATGGAAAAATCAAAATATGGATTGAAAAGCTACGACAAAAGTTAAATACAGCACAAGCATTTGCCCTAGGAAATAAGTTTTCATTCTAGATTATTATTGGGAAGAATTTTGGGCATAAGTTTTATTCATATCAAAATATTTGTCAAACGACAACAAGAATGTGACTCAAATGAAGTCACACCAACACATCAATTTTTACGTTTTTTAACTTTTTCAGAACAAAAACTCACCATTCTTTCCATCTCTAAGCCAGATCTAAAGTACCTCTTTGGAGGAATATCATTATTTACTTCAATTAAACTAGCGTAGTGTGATAATAGCTTGATTCTATCTGCTGGAGTTTTACAAGCTTCGTTGTCCGCCATTTTGAAAGGTTCAACTAAAAACTTACTGTCCGGAGTGGGCTTAGCCGTAATTGTTACTCAGTAGGGGAGGGTGGGGACAACCTTACTATATGTTCTGGAAGTTCTTTGAATTCTTTTGTTATTCTTTTTTCTGCTGTACCTTCGTTACCCTGGAAACAAATATATAACTTAGCATAATATAGCATCACAACTATATGATTTTTATCGATCTATTTCATGACTGAAAATTGCTCAAATTGCAATAATTTTAAAGCGTTTCAAATTTGAACAGCTCAGTCATTGGTCGTATCGTATATAGTAATGTTTCTGTTGCATTTCCTTGTGGTCAACTGATTGTTCTATTCTACGTTACGAATAGGGATACGACTCAATGCTCAGCCAGAGTTAAACAATTTATATACTCCAGGAGAAAATTACTTTTAACCTGACATCTAAAAAAGCATAGAGAAGTATAGTTTCCTGCTTATATGCAGTATGCATTTTTTACATTTTTCTACAATCGGTAATATTTTTGGTATGTAATAAAGTCTGCTCCCGAAAGCTTACTTGTCTTAATTAGTGTCTGATTTATTTCTGTACATCAGTGTGACCGTAGATTTCGTCGGTTGTGTTCTTGTCTTGTGCTATCCAATTTCTGCATGGTAGAATCATTGACTGGAAACTAGGGAGCTCGAGAACAAAGCTGGTAGTTCAGTTCTGGATTCCCGGCGCATCTTGCATTATTTTGAAGACCAAATTTTTGTTCACTGCGCAGGCAATTCCTTCGGAGCCATGTGTAAGCACTACTGCAGGCCTTTTTTGACAGCTATAGCTTTTAGGACTGGTTAATTAAATCTTGTTAGACGTTGTCCTCAAAGCAAGTCGCTGTTTCGGCGTTTTCCAGTAGTTCCAGCTATCCGTTTTCGTTCTCCTGTTTCAATTTTCATTTGTCAATTTTTCTGCAAATGAAGCAGTATTTTGGCTAAATCGAGGCATACTTTTGCCAAAAATGAAAACACCTTCTAAGGGACCAACACGATGTTCACTGTCAAAACTCTAACTTTTTAATACTTTTATTTTAGCTTTTCTTTTTGTTTTTGTTTAGACCTCGCTATTTATTAGCTTATATCTAAATATTTCTTGAAAGACCTCTCTATTTATTTGCCTTGTTCTCGCTTTTATTAGTGCCAGCTCGCAATTCATTAGTGTCCCGTTTAATGTGAATTTGTCTCCAATTTACATTCAATTTGTAATTTATATTAAGCAATTAGTTTTTAGATTACTTATAATATTAATATATTTGACCATCTGTAAATTATAGCTGAAAACCAATGCGGGGAGCTGTAATAAATGTTTTGTATTGTATTGGAGCTTTACTGAGATTTGACTACGAGTTCGAGTACGACTACGTGCCCAACTACGAGATATTGTCGCTAAAGATCTTCCACTACAAAATCCGCCGTTGTCGTCCTCTGCCTTAGTTTAGCACAACATATCTCTAAAAAACAGTTGAACCAATGCAAGGACAATTACGAGTTTGTAGTAGCATGGATCGTAGTCGTAGTCGTAGTCAAATTAAAGCTCCCTAGTAATATATGTATCAGGCAAAGTTTTCAGTTTCAATTAAAGTTTTTATCAAGGAGACTAGCTAAAGCCCTTTGTTGTCCGAGCCTTTGTCAGACGTCGCTTTCCCTAAAGTTGCAGGCGTTGAAGAATTAATTTAAACATAAAAGAAGGGAAATTGAAAATCACACAACAACAAAAAAAGGAAAAAAAGAGAGAGAATCAAAATATAAAGAGGGATAATTAAAAGTTTGCCGATATATTGATGTTGTTTTTTCAAGCTTTAATCTATAGATCCCTTGTAGAACTTGTAGCTTTTCTGGGATCAAACCGTTGGAATCTGAGCTGATCAAACTGAATCCGAAGAGCCTGGTACCGATATTTCTGCATAACATAAAAGCTTACTTCCTGAAGCTTTAGCGTCATTTGAAGTGACGCCCCAAATCACATCGCACTTGGAAGGAATTTCTACGAAGAACAGTTCGGTTTTAGAGATGTGGAAGCTACTGCTACTGCTTGCGATGGGATCCCAAAGTAAGAATATAAACATCTATATTGTATCTTTATCAGTTATTCAAACATTAGTTTAGATTAATATCTATCTATCTATCTATATATTTATATATCTGATATATATTTTATATTATTTCCATGTATCATAGAGTGCAAACAATATATCCGTTAAACATTAGTTATACTAAAATATCGTATATTACAAAAAAATATATTTCGAATTACATTGCTATAATTTTTGAAGAAAATCTAATTCCAGGATCGCCTGAAATGCACAGGAGAACTTAACAGGATGGTTACTTGTAATTGTCTTCGATTACTTGTTTAAATTGAAGCTTGCTAAAATGAGTGGTGGATTTCACAACACGGTTGTGTATAAGGGGAAAAAGTGGGTTACCTGGAGAAGATGCACATCATGTGCAAAATTCGCTCCTACTTCTAGCAGAATGACCAAGCTAGTATATTATCACACTTCTCATTATTGAGTTCTACCGATCTTAGTGTTCCGTGTAAAGGAAGGAGGTGCCTCAATGTTGCATAGGATTGTACCACATAGCGGTGGTAAAAAAGTTGGACAAGTTAGGAGAAACGTTAACGAGGGCTATACCTCGTCTTCTTCGGGCCATGGCTAAAAATAACTCACGGATCAAATTGGGATTTAACATGTTTCTTCCTCAAGAAAATACAGACATGCACACCCACGAATCCCGCTCCCAATTTTTAACTAGGTCAAGTCTAGCCGTAGTGCCTGCGTTCTCTATGTATGCATTGGCGATAATTTTGAATTCCAAGTCTTCTCAAAGCCATGCAGTTAGTAGCTGCGTGTCATTTTTCCCCGTGTCATAATTCTCAAGACTGTTTAGAAATAATTAAGGACGCTCGCGGGCATTGTTTGTGCGCATTGGTTCTGCGCATAGTGCGTGACAGCGCGCGCACGCATGACCTATGTTTTCCACGATCTGGCATTGTGATTGGACGGTGTCATTTTCTCGCTTCGTGATTGCATATTGATTAACAGAGAAAACCACGTGAGAGTCACGAGGTACTAACTGTAATAACTTTTACCAGGTTTCCAGGGTTGTTTCGCCATCAGTCAAAATGAAAGTGTCCGTTCATATCTTGAACACTTCAACACGACACGTAACAATCGCGTGACTCCAGCACTAAAAACTGCAGCACGTGACTTCATCGTGAAAACCTTCCAGGACTTTGGACTGGACACGTGGACAGAGGAATTTAAGTCCAACCAGAAAGATGTAAGTTTTGTAGGCCCCACATTCTCAGTCTGATCGTGTTTTAACGATTTTTTTGTAACTAGTTTCCAGGAATCAATATAGTTGGTCGTGTCAATGGGAGGTACACTGGGACGAGTAAGGACAAGATCCTCATCATCTCTGCTCACTACGATACGGTGCGGGGATCTAATGGAGTAGATCAAAATGGTTCTGGTATGACGGCTCTGCTCCAGGCTCTAAGACAATACAAGAGCTCAAGTAAGCATGCACAGCACAGCACAGCACAGCACAGCACAGCACAGCACAGCACAGCACAGCACAGCACAGCACAGCACAGCACAGCACAGCACAGCACAGCACAGCACAGCACAGCACAGCACAGCACAGCACAGCACAGCACAGCACAGCACAGCACAGCACAGCACAGCACAGCACAGCACAGCACAGCACAGCACAGCACAGCACAGCACAGCACAGCACAGCACAGCACAGCACAGCACAGCACAGCACAGCACAGCACAGCACAGCACAGCACAGCACAGCACAGCACAGCACAGCACAGCACAGCACAGCACAGCACAGCACAGCACAGCACAGCACAGCACAGCACAGCACAGCACAGCACAGCACAGCACAGCACAGCACAGCACAGCACAGCACAGCACAGCACAGCACAGCACAGCACAGCACAGCACAGCACAGCACAGCACAGCACAGCACAGCACAGCACAGCACAGCACAGCACAGCACAGCACAGCACAGCACAGCACAGCACAGCACAGCACAGCACAGCACAGCACAGCACAGCACAGCACAGCACAGCACAGCACAGCACAGCACAGCACAGCACAGCACAGCACAGCACAGCACAGCACAGCCCAGCACAGCACAGCACAGCACAGCACAGCACAGCACAGCACAGCAAAGCCTTACATTGCTTGTGGTTTATTTCTTCGCAGATGACATGAATTGCTCTCAAAACTATACTTTGCTTTTCGTGGCTTTTGATCTCGAGGAACTCCAGATGTGTTGGAATTCCTCATCGTGTCCATGTTCGGCAGGATTGTGTGGAAGTAGGAATTTTGTGGCTAACTTAACAAGGTATGTCACCATCATTTTGAAAACGCATACGTAAACGCTTATCGCTAGTGCCAATAAGGACACACAATCTGCGATATGTTCAAGCCAATGATGACTCTTCTAATTCCTAACAGTTTGAAGGCGACTCTGCAAGGTGCTTATGTACTAGAGACGGTTATGAACTACAACACCACGCCTAACTCACAAGTCCTTCCAGCAGGAGTGAATATTACTCTACCAAAAGAGTCTAAATGGGTGCAAGACAGACAGTTTCGAGGAGACTGGTTGGCGGTCATTGGAAGGAAAAATGATGATTCTGTGCTGAGTGATCAGTTTGTTTCAAACTTCAAACAAGGTATCATGAAAGATCATGGATCTAAAAGAAGTATGCTCAACGCATGAGAACGATTGACATTTTCTATGGTTTTTTTTCTTCTTTTTGTTCTTTGTTGTTTTTGCTTCTTGTTTTCTTTTATAATTTTCATTTGCTTTTCATAAAATTCAGGAATACAACTGCAAAAAAAAAAAATCAAGAAAAAATTTCTTATTCACATTATTTCTTTCAATACAATTTCTTTCTCACAATGTGTAAAAGTACCCTTAACAACGATGCAGTTTTCAGTTTACGTAAACGTTTTGCTGTATAATTTTCGTGTTTTAGATAATTACAAGGTGCTCAAAGTCCCCTTACCATTCAGTGGGAAACCAAGTAAGATCGGCCCTTCCCAACAAGAAGCAATGAGGCACTTTCTCAGAGGCGACCACAAAAACTTTTGGAACAGCAATAACTCCTGGCCAGCGGTATACCTGACAGACACGGCAGATAACCGTGGTTATATGAGGAAATGTTTTCATGAAAAGTGTGACAGCATGGATCGAGTTACCCCAGAAATGATTACATTCATGGGGAGAACCGCTGATGCATTAGTAGGGGCGGCTCAATCGCTGACTGGTCGAGTCTGTGCTGAAGTTGTGAATCCCAAGTCCCAAGCCCATGTGTTAGGTAAGAAGTGGATTGGTCCGCTTTCTAGGGGTGTATCCTAAGGATGCCGTGATCCGAGTCAAAAAACCCTTCAAATTTTATCGATGCCATGAAACAACCTCTGGTTTGATCATGGTTAGGGAATGGCTAATTCCTAGATCGAAATTGAATTTAGCGTGTTAAGTTTTACTGAGAGAGGGAGGAAAACCGGAGAACCCGTAGAAAAACCCTCGAATCAAGGGAGGGACCTAACACATTTAATGCCAAATACAGGAATCGAACCCGAATCTCCAAAGGTGAGAGGCGAGTGAACTACCACTAGGCCACTTTTATCGTTGGATGTCGTGACCGCGTCACGCGTTATTTTCACTGCAGTAATCAAGGGTCACGCACGTTGCGATATCTAAGCACTGTTATGGATTCTAATGACTTTTCCTATCGTTTCAGGTATTCATTGTATGATTGTTTGGCTCGTGACCATTTTCAGTGTCATCTTCATCTAACTAGGGAGCTAGAGCAGCAAAAAAATCATGTCCGCATGTGTACATGGTGCTTATGATATATGAAAAATAAAGATGTTTTGATTCGAACTCGTGATGTGTTGAACTCGTATTATAGGATAAAGAAAAGAATGAAGGAAGGAAAAAAGAAGCAAAGAAAGAAAGAAAGAATGAAAGAAAGAAAGAAAGAAAGAAAGAAATGAGAATGAATGAATGAAAGGAGGGAAGGAAAGAAAAAGAAAGGAAAGAAATAGCTAGAATAAGCTACGACTGTACCATATACACCTACAATTAGTGATGCAGTCAGTCCAGAAGAAAATTACCTAGAACTTGACATCTCCTAAAAGAAGCATCTAAGAGAAGTAGTTACCTGCTTATATTGATACTTTTAACTTTTTTAAATCCAGTAATATTTTTGGCAAGTAAACTGCTTCAGAAAGCCTTTCTTGTCTTCATTAGTGTACACTGGTACAGATTTATCTCATGCAGTCTGTTTTACCGTAGAGTTCGGTTGTGTTCTTGTCTTGAATTGTGCTATCCAATGCACCCTTCTCAAAATCATCTCGAATGCGAGGCTAACATGGAACACAAAAGAAATGCCACAAATTCCATCGAGAAAAAGTGTGATTTCTTTTGTGTTTCATGTTAGCCTCGTATCCAAGATAATTTTGAGAAGGGTGTATTTTGGGTAAAATCATCGACGGGAAACTAGGAAGAACAAAGGAAGTTTCTGGATTCCGCATCTTGCATTATCCGCGATTAAAGAGTAACATTTTGTTCACCCGGCGCGCACTTCCTCCGGAACCATGTGCAAGCACTACTGCAGATCTTTTTTTGCTGAGGAATTTAATTATCAAAAAATTATGTGATCTTTAAAAATATGAGACCCTAAAAAGATTAGTTTTGCCTTCCCGGCAATGCTCTTCCTTTTCCACTGCAGGTTTAGAACGAAATTAACTTAGGTATATATAGCCATGCTATAGCGTCCTCCACATACAGCTATTTATCCCACACCATAGAAAATACAGCCAATCAGAAAGCAGGAAAGCCACTGTATATTCGTCGGTATTTATCTCTTCCTTCCCATCATGCAATGCGCATTGAATCTACGTATTTGTATTTTCTATGTTGTGGGATAAAATGATCACTTGTATTTTCTTTGTATACAAGTGATCTAAAGGCTCGTGTGTATACTAGAAACTACAAGTGACTCGTGGGATATTCCACGGTATGCCACTTGAAACCATTGTATAACTAGTATGGCTCTTAGAACGCGTAAATTAAATCTTGTTACAAAGTTGTCCTGAAAGCAAGCGCTGTTTTGGCTTTTTCCTAGTAGTTCCATCCCAGCTATCCGTTTTCGTTCTCCTGTTTCAATTTTCATATTTGTTTTTCTTCTAATGAAACCGCGGCTTCTTGGTTGAGTTTTGTATTAAATCGAAACATACTTTCAGCAAAAAATGAAAACACCTTCCAAGCGACCAACACGATGCTGTCAAAATTCTTTTAAAAATATTTTGATAATATATGTATCGCGCAATTAAAGGAAGGGCTAATCGAATAATAGAATTATTTTAGTATACTCAATTTAAGTTTTTATCAAAAAGACTAAAGCCCTTATGGTCCCTGCCTTACTCAGACTTCACTTTCTCTAACATTACAGCGTTAAGGGCTCACAAGATTTCGAATTAGTCTGCACTCAAAAAGAATTCGAAGAAAAAACTTTAAAACAACAAACAAAACAGAGAATCAAACTATGAAGAGGGTGATAAAAATTTGCCGATATATTGATTTGTTTTTTCAAGCTTTAATCTATAGATCCGGGATCCCTTGTAGCTTTGAATCCAAAGAGCCTGGTACCGATATTTCTGCATAACATAAAAGCTTACTTCCTGAAGCTTTAGCGTCATTTGAAGTGACGCCCCCAATCACGTCGCACTTGGAAGGAATTTCTACGAAGAACGGTTTGGTTTTAGAGATGTGGAAGCTACTGCTACTGCTTGCGATGGGATCCCAAAGTAAGAATATCAACATCTATATTGTATCTTTATCGGTTATTCAAACATTAGAATTGATATATATTTTATATAAATTTCATGTATCATACTATCTATCGTACTCAGTTCTATTTTTAAAATCGCTTTCTCATTGAGCCAGACGTCAAAGACTGCTAGAAATTACTTAAGTTTAAACTGATATCACAATATCTTAATGGAATAAGTCATTTGAATCAACTGATTCCACGATTCGTGAACAAGCAAGTTATTATAAGCAGCCACGTGGACGCTTTGCTAAAGCTAGCAGCAGTCAGCTCCCACGATGTAAAAGGGCTAAGGAAAACGTACGACAAAATAGAAGCGCATGTTAGAGGGTTACAAGCTCTAGATGTACCCACATCCACATAGGGTAGCCTACTAGCTTCTGTCGGCTCCTAATGATTCTCTTACGAAATTTTGAGTATTATAAAATGTATTGAATTTCAATTCATGTTGATTCTTGTACGAAATTGGAGTATAATGAAATGTATGGAATTTCCGCTTTCCTCTTTCCTCACACACCACGGGCGCCAGAGTACGGGCTGCTTTGGTACGGCTGACCTTTAGTAGCGAGATTTCAATCTCGCGATGTTTGTCTGTTTAATATTAAGAACCGATCGTGGGTCACTCGGAACCTCGTGAAGTACGTTACCGATTAATTCCGAGTGACCTACGATCGGTAATTAATATTAAACAGACAAACATCACGAGATTGAAATCGTAGCTAGATGTTTATTCGCTACTAAAGGTCAGCCGTACCAAAGCAGATTTGTTAGACCGTTGAAAACAAAATAAAGCGTAAGTCTTAATCCAAACGTGGAGGCGACTCTGGCGCCCGTGATCCAAACGTGGAGGCGACTCTGGCGCCCGTGAATGGTCTTCTAAATTCATACGAGCCTTATTATTAGATCTTTCTTGATTGGTTAACAGAGAAAACCACGTGAGAGTCACGAGGTACTAACTGTAATAACTTTTACCAGGTTTCCAGGGTTGTTTTGCCATCAGTCAAGATGAAAGTGTCCGTTCATATCTTGAACACTTCAACACGACACGTAACAATCGCGTGACTCCAGCACTAAAAACTGCAGCACGTGACTTCATCGTAAAAACCTTCCAGGACTTTGGACTGGACACGTGGACAGAGGAATTTAAGTCCAACCAGAAAGATGTAAGTTTTTGTAGGCCCCACATTCTCAGTCTGATCGTGTTTTAACGATTTTTTGTAACTAGTTTCAATTTTCTGGTCATATCTCGACTTGATTACTCAAACAGTCTACTATACGGCCTCCCAAAGTACCAGATAGATAAACTTCAAAGACTGCAAAACACCGCAGCACGACTAGTGGCTGGTACAAGACGATCGGATCACATTAAGCCCGTCCTCAAAGACCTACACTGGCTGCCAATTCAGACTAGGATAATTTTCAAGATTCTACTTATGTCCTACGAGATCATTCATGGACTTGCACCGAAGTATCTGGCATCCCTCATCCAAATCTATCAACAATCACGCACGCTCCGTTCCTCCAACCGCTGTCTGTTGGCTGTACCTTCTTCACGACCTAGAACGACTACGTATGGTGAACGAAGCTTTATACACGCAGCTCCTAAATTATGGAACAATATCCCTAAAGAAATCAAACAAGCAGAAACAATATCTATTTTCAAAACCAGACTGAAGACTTTTCTTTTCAAAAATTATTTTTCGCTTTAGATGTTATTTATTTGATTCATTACATTTTATTTTTATCATTAACGCATAGAGTTTTTGATATGCGTCTCTAAGAACCTTATATTATTATTATTATTAGTTTCCAGGAGTCAATATAATCGGCCGTGTCAGTGGGAGGTACACTGGGACGAGTAAGGACAAGATCCTCATCATCTCTGCTCACTACGACACGGTACCGGCAACGAATGGAGTAGATCAAAATGGTTCTGGTATGACGGCTTTGCTCCAGGCTCTAAGACAATACAAGAGCTCAAGTAAGCATAGAACAGTACACACAGCACAGCACAGCACAGCACAGCAGAGAACGACATAGCACAGCACAGAACGACATAGCACAGCACAGCACAGCACAGCACAGAACGACATAGCACAGCATAGCACAGCACAGAACGACATAGCACAGCACAGCACAGCACAGAACGACATAGCACAGCACAGCACAGAACGACATAGCATATGCAGAATGACATAGCACAGTACAGCACGGCACGGCATGGTAGAGCACGGCACGGTAGAGCACGGCTCGGTAGAGCAAAACAAAGCCCTACATCGCTTGTGGATTTTGTCTTCGCAGATGACATGAAGTGCTCTCAAAACTATACTTTGCTTTTCGTGGCTTTTGATCTTGAGGAGGATCCACAATCTTGTCAGGCCCAACCTTGTTCATGCAATGGAGGACTGTGTGGAAGTAGGAATTTTGTGGCTAACTTGACAAGGTATGTCACCATCATTTTGAAAACGCATGCGTAATTAAACGCTTGTAGCTATTGTCGATAAGGACACACAATCTGCAATATGTTCAAGCCAATGATGCCTCTTCTAACTCCTAACAGTTTGAAGGCGACTCTGCAAGGTGCTTATGTACTAGAGTCGGTTATGAACTACAACACCACGCCTAATTCACAAGTCCTTCCAGCAGGAGCGAAAATTGCTCTACCAAAAGAGTCTAAATGGGTGCAAGACAGACAGTTTCGAAGAGACTGGTTGGCGGTTATTGGAAGGAAAAATGATGATTCTGTGCTGAGTGATCAGTTTGTTTCAAACTTCAAACAAGGTATCATGAAAGATTTGTTTTTTATTTTATACGAAACGAATACATATTTTTCATTTTCTCTGGTTTTTGTTCTTTGTTTTTGCTTCTCGTTTTCTTTTATAATTTCTTTCAGGAATTGAACTGAAAAAAATTAAGAAAAATGTCTTACTCTCATTTCTTACAATACAATTTCTTTCTCACAATGTGTAAAAGTACCCTTAACAACGATGCAGTTTTCAGTTTACGTAAACGTTTTGCTGTATAATTTTCGTGTTTTAGATGATTACAAGGTGCTCAAAGTCCCCTTACCATTCAATGGGAAACCAAGTAAGATCGACGCTTCAACACAACAAATAATGAAGCCCTTTCTCAGAAGCGACCACAAAAACTTCTGAAACAGCAATAACTCCTGGCCAGCGGTATACCTGACAGACACGGCAGATAACCGTGGTTATATGAGGAAATGTTTTCATAAAACGTGTGACAACATGGATCGAGTTACCCCAGAAATGATTACATTCATGGGGAGAACCGCTGATGCATTAGTAGGGGCGGCTCAATCGCTGACTGGTCGAGTCTGTGCTGAAGTTGTGAGTCCCAAGTCCCAAGCCCATGTGTTAGGTAAGAAGTGGATTGGTCCGCTTTCTAGGGGTGTATCCTAAGGATGCCGTGATCCGAGTCAAAAAACCCTTCAAATTTCCTCGATGCCATGAAACAAATCTGGTTTGAACATGGCTAACTCATAGATCGAAATTAAATTTAGTGTGTTTTAATGAGGGAGGGAGGAAAACCCGTAGAAAAACCCTTGAATCAAGAGAGACCCAACAAACCCTGTTCACATTTAATGCCAAATACAGGAATCGTACCCGAGTCTCCAAAAGTGAGAGGCGAGTGAACTACTACTAGGCCACTTTTATCCCTTGCAATGCGGATCTGGACCGAACACCTCAGAGCAACTAGTAATCGTTGACCTTGTGTTGGATGTCGTGACCGCGTCACGCGTTATTTTCACTGCATTGCTCTAGGGTCACGCACGTTGCGATATCTAAGCACTGTTATGGATTCTAATGACCCTTACTATCGTTTCAGGTATTCATTGTATGATTGTTTGGCTCGTGACCATTTTCAGTGTCATCTTCATCTAACTAGGGAGCTAGAGCAGCAAAAAAACATGGCCGTATGTGTACATGGTGCTTATGATATATGAAAAATAAAGATGTTTTGATTCGAACTCGTGATGTGTTGAACTCGTATTATAGGATAAAGAAAGGAATGAAGGAAGGAAAAAAGAAAGAAAGAAAGAAAGAAAGAAGGATAGAAAGAAAAAGAGAAGAAAAGAATCAAAGAATCAAAGAAAGAAAGAAAGAAAGAAAGAAAGCCTACAAATCGGATCAGTTCTGCCAGAGATAAAAAAAAAAGGATTGAGAGTTTGCACAATAGATCGACTTCACGCGTCAATAATTTGAAAGAAGTGTATGCTTCAAACTCGCCTATTTGTCGCCAAAATGAGAACGTTTTTCGTTTAGACAGAGGCTTGGATTTTTGGCAGTGAGTATACGAGACTGTATTCTTCAAAGATCAATATGGGCAAATGTGAATTTATTTCTGGACAAGAAGTTGAAGATTCTCAAAATTTGTATTCTAGTGCTTCTCTGTGCCTTCTACAGATAACGTCTGCTACCATTCGCTGGACTATTGAAACAAGATTTGTATCCAGCCTAGCCAAATACAAAAAAAATATCGTACGTTGTTTGATATTTACCAAGAACTTTTCTGTTCTCTATACATTCCTTTGTATTTCTGTTCTCTTTCAATTATTCACCTCGATTGGGTTAGGCAGCTGATTTAACGCGGAATCAAAAATTTGGAATTCAGGCCATGATTTTAGTGGTTTAAGCAGCTTAGTTGCTTCTCTGACAGCTTGGATTATCAACGACATCTCAAACAACACGTTATCTTTTTTCTCGTGTTGATTGAGATCTTCCACGGCCATGTTATTTATCTTGCCGATATTCTTGAAGCTCTCCCCGATTAACAACATATTATCCTTTGGCTCATAGGACTTTAAAAAACCATCACTTCTTTTGGAAGTTGAATTAAATAGCCAAGCTCTCATGGCATTTGGACTGAAAAACGTTTTCTCTAACCCAGACATTTGATCGTTGAGCATGCGCAAAACCAAAGGATTTTCCTGCTGCTGACGTGTGAGTCTTGATTTTGCAGACTCAAACGCATTGGACATATCTACAAATGCTTTAACTGCCCGTTCAAGGTATGTTCTTTGTTTCTCGTCTACTACACTAGTAGGTAGGTCTTTGAAGGCTTTTTGCACAGATTTGGCTAATCTTGTCACATTAAATGGCAAGACCTCAGAATCAGATAGATCAAGCAGCATACCCCCAAAAAACTGTGCCACTAATCGGGAATAACGAAAGTTTGGATCGGCAAACCTTTCGACCCATTCAAAAGTATCATATTGAGTGTGATAAATCGGGGAAGTGTCGAATCTTTGACTTTTGTATGGAAAATACGCGAAATTCGCTACCGACAGACCTAGTAAATGAAGGAATGGAAGATGATCTGTTTGGAGTTGCATGTTGTAAATATGCGGTTCGCCTGGATAATCCTTTGATTTATTCAGGCTCTTAAACATACTGTCAAATAATGTCATTGAACTATTCGCTGGATCTTGAAGTTCTTTAGCATTATTTAGAATAACGTCACCCAATAAAGGGCTTGCTTCTACTTTTAACCTATCTCTACCCATGACGACGTTGTCGATGTTTAAATAAGCTACAGCTCTTTTCTTCAGAAGGTCCACGTTTTCTTGTATCCATTCAGACGAGCCTATTAAGCCTTGCTCTTCTCCTGTCCAGGTACACAACTTTATTGTTCTTCTTGGCCTCCATCCATTCTGCTTGAGTTTCCAAAAGACTCTCGATATCTCCATCAGTATTGCTGTTCCAGTAGCGTCAGCGCCTCCAAACGTTATCGAATCTTTATGGCTACCAATCAGAACATATCGGTCAGGTTCTTCCGAGCCGGGGATCGTTGCTATGACATTACGTATCTTCTTAGTATCGTATTGATTGTTGATTTCAATTTTGACAATAGGATCTGGGTTGTCATGAGTTGCCTCTAGGCCTGGTCCAAGTCTGTAATCTACTTCCAAGTCACCCCTCACGTTCTCTGGTGCTCTATCTCCTAAAAGTTAAAATATAAACATTCAAATGTATCTATTGTCGCATTGGCAAGGAAACCATAACAATAAGAGAGGGTTAAAGCAAACGAACGTCAGTTAACACGTAGAAAATTCTTTAAAATTAGTAAGAAAGAATTATGGCAAAGATCTACAGTAGTACTAGTAGAAAAGCAAAAGAATATGTGTCTTATATGAAGATTTGAAATCTTAGCTAATTATAAACCGTTAACGTGCATATGGTTATGACTGTCGTTTGCGAGTAGGAAAATGTCATCAGTAACATGTACACCTGTTATGAGACACAAAAATGTTTTTCTAGGGAAATGACTGAGACAACAAGACTGTAATATTTCGTATCAGTTCTAAACTAAACAGACGTTATCATTCCCTATTCACGCAGTTACATATGTAAACATCAAATGCTTTTCCATATCGAGCAAGGGACTGGAACCAAGTTTCTCAAAATTAACTTTATTCAGAAATACTCCCCTTCACAGTAAAGAACAAATACAGATTAGTAAGAATCAAAAGTTTGAACAAGTTTGTGCAAATTGCAGCGAAATTATGATATTTTGATATTTTTCTGAAAATGCAAAGACTGTATGGTTTGGAAGGACGTTTTGGAAGAGTTTGGATGCCCATAAAAAAATTCGATTTAGCCAAACGTTCTGAAACTTGGTCAATAAGCTTATTTTATACTACTCTTTCATGTAATGGGGGTATTTTTTCTCGAACCATTATCAAGTTAGTTTTTTTAACACTCGTACCCAGTTTCTTGCTCGATTTGGAAAAGGCGAATATTGTAACATGTCTCAGTCTATAGACTATAGACACCCTGAAGCCTATAAGCCTCTCCTTTAGTATTGGCACCCCTTAGACCACACCTTATAATGTTTTCATCCCTTTGCTCAATGGGGATTTTGCACACCTTGCGTGACATTTCAAATATTGCTTCGCTGGTCCCGAAAATATCATATCTGGAAAGAGCATCCTAAAATTAGTAAATTTTGAAATTTTGAGGGAAATCAAATAAATACGAACGAAGTTATGAATTTTTAAAAGTGACCTTTTTTTTATAAGGAAATGTATGTGGTGGGCAACAGCTCACCCCCCAAGACAATTTTCCATACCTTTCTTTATAGAAAAGGTCATCTTTAAAAATTCATAACTTCGTTCGTCTTTATTTGATTTCCCTCAAAATTTCAAAATTTACTAATTTTAGGATGCTCTTTCCAGATTTGATAGTTTCGGGACCAGCGAAGCAATATTTGAAATGTCACGCAAGGTGTGCAAAATCCCCATTATCCTTGATTTATTTTCTAAAGTCTTACGATAGGTAAATGTTGTATAATCTTTACTATATATTTAAGAAATTTTCATTCATAAGTTCCAGTTCTAGTTATGTTTATAGTTCGATTTTTACTCAACCTCTTGTTACTTGATTATTAAGCTTAGAAATTTACTTATTCTTTTACCCAATCAGATCTTAGTACATGAATTATATCCGAGATACCTTTGATTGACACCTGTCACTTATTCAATGCAGTCAGATTACTGTAGTAGATTAGTAAATCAGTAGTACAATCTTGGTCAGTCTACCGTGAACACTTCTTTGACACACCTGCAGAGGGGATCCCAGGGAGAGCATTGAATACACCAGTTTCGTATTCGATGCAAACCGCTGTTTTTGAAGACCACAGACTCATTTGCACAGGCTTAGCCTCGTTTATAAGTCATCTATTCAAATACCCCATTAAAAGTCCATGGGATTGGTATTATTCAACTTCAGTTGGCTGTTGCTAATGATTTGCAAAAGTCAACTGTAATGTAAAGAATGTGTAAGTTGAACAATACCTTTTGAAATCCCACGGACTTTTAATGATGTCGTTGAATAGCTGACTTATAAACGAGGCTAAGTCTTCAAAAACCATAGTAGCATAATATAGTTATACAGTTTTGTAGTTTCAGTCGTCTGTTTTCTAGCCCTCACCTCTCATTCGACTCAGTAAATAACGAGCATCGTCATAGGAGATGGTTTGAATAGGAATGAGTGGTTTAAAATTGAGTGAATCATGGATATCCAGACGCCTCATTCCACGGGTGGATGGTAACACTGGAGTGGCAATATCTCCTTGAGAATTAAGTTTTGCAATGCCGGAGTAAACAGCATCACCTGGTAACCATGCTTTGTTTGGAAAGGTGTCATTAACTCCTGTTCCCTCTTTTGCTACGTATCTGGGATCGTCGTAAATGATCAGACCACTTGGCTTTTTATTCTCCAGTATATAGTCAAGCTACAGAATTAAACCCAGAAGCAAGTGAATAATGCTGCTTAAAAACAAACTCATGAATAATTCATAACTCTTTGGTCCAATTGGAGCACCCACTTGCGTGGACCTTCATACCCGATAAAGATCTCTTCATTAGTATTAAAGAGGTCTTTATAAAATATAAAGAATACTAATGAGGACGACTCTATCAGAGATAAAGGTGCCTCCAAGTTTAGATGATGACTTAGAACCTCATCAAGGTCAGTCTCACGTACAATCACCGACGACCCACGAAGTCTAGTCGAGACTGCACATGACAGTGACGTATAAACCTCGACTGCGCATGACAGTTACGTACAAACTTCTATCGTTGTATAAAAGTCCATGTTCGTGACGTGTATGGTGGCTCTAATTCGACCAAAGGTTTATCAATAAATTTGTTTATCAGTTTTTCAAGTAGTTCAAAAAACTGGGTACTGCTATATATTAATTATACATAATTTATTATGTATCTATTAATGATAAACACTATAAAATACATTCTTACATTCTCATTTCTGCTTGAAATCAGCAAAATATTGTCCCAAAGCTCCACTTCATCGTAGTCATCGTCAAGCTCTTTTAGAACCCGTGGAGACCCTCTACCTACAAATACCAGGTCTCCTTCTACAGTACCTCTAACAAGCGAACTGTACGGTGTGTACTTGTAGACCGTTCCATTTTGTCCACGGCCCGCTGTTACCTTTAGAACGATCATAAATTTTATTTATATTTTTAGAATCTCGAAAACATTAAAAATGAATTCAAAACGTATTTACTACAGCATAGCGCTCTCATCGCTGCACCACCTGATTTGTGGTAGCCGAGAAGTCTCACCGCTACACCACCTGATTTGTGGTAGCCGAGAAGTCTCACCGCTACACCACCTGATTTGTGGTAGCCGAGCAGTCTCACCGCTACACCACCTGATTTGTGGTAGCCGAGCAGTCTCACCGCTACACCACCTGATTTGTGATAGCCGAGCAGTCTCACCGCTACACCACCTGATTTGTGGTAGCCGAGCAGTCTCACCGCTACACCACCTGATTTGTGATAGCCGAGCAGTCTCACCGCTACACCACCTGATTTGAGGTAGCCGAGCAGTCTCACCGCTACACCACCTGATTTGTGATAGCCGAGCAGTCTCACCGCTACACCACCTGATTTGTGATAGCCGAGCAGTCTCACCGCTACACCACCTGATTTGAGGTAGCCGAGCAGTCTCACCGCTACACCACCTGATTTGTGATAGCCGAGCAGTCTCACTGCTACACCACCTGATTTGTGATAGCCGAGCAGTCTCACCGCTACACCACCTGATTTGTGGTAGCCGAGCAGTCTCACCGCTACACCACCTGATTTGTGATAGCCGAGCAGTCTCACCGCTACACCACCTGATTTGTGATAGCCGAGCAGTCTCACCGCTACACCACCTGATTTGTGATAGCCGAGCAGTCTCACCGCTACACCACCTGATTTGTGATAGCCGAGCAGTCTCACCGCTACACCACCTGATTTGAGGTAGCCGAGCAGTCTCACCGCTACACCACCTGATTTGTGATAGCCGAGCAGTCTCACCGCTACACCACCTGATTTGTGATAGCCGAGCAGTCTCACCGCTACACCACCTGATTTGTGGTAGCCGAGCAGTCTCACCGCTACACCACCTGATTTGTGATAGCCGAGCAGTCTCACCGCTACACCACCTGATTTGTGATAGCCGAGCAGTCTCACCGCTACACCACCTGATTTGTGATAGCCGAGCAGTCTCACCGCTACACCACCTGATTTGTGGTAGCCGAGCAGTCTCACCACTACACCACCTGATTTGTGGTAGCCGAGCAGTCTCACCGCTACACCACCTGATTTGTGATAGCCGAGCAGTCTCACCGCTACACCACCCAATTTGTGGTAGCCGAGAAGTCTCACCGCTACGCCACCTGATTTGTGATAGCCGAGCAGTCTCACCGCTACACCACCTGATTTGTGATAGCCGAGCAGTCTCACCGCTACACCACCTGATTTGTGATAGCCGAGCAGTCTCACCGCTACACCACCTGATTTGTGGTAGCCGAGCAGTCTCACCACTACACCACCTGATTTGTGGTAGCCGAGCAGTCTCACCGCTACACCACCTGATTTGTGATAGCCGAGCAGTCTCACCGCTACACCACCCAATTTGTGGTAGCCGAGAAGTCTCACCGCTACGCCACCTGATTTGTGATAGCCGAGCAGTCTCACCGCTACACCACCTGATTTGTGATAGCCGAGCAGTCTCACCGCTACACCACCTGATTTGTGATAGCCGAGAAGTCTCACCACTACACCACCTGATTTGTGGTAGCCGAGCAGTCTCACCGCTACACCACCTGATTTGTGGTAGCCGAGCAGTCTCACCGCTACACCACCTGATTTGTGATAGCCGAGCAGTCTCACCGCTACACCACCTGATTTGTGGTAGCCGAGCCGTCTCACCGCTACACCACCTGATTTGTGGTAGCCGAGCAGTCTCACCGCTACACCACCTGATTTGTGGTAGCCGAGAAGTCTCACCGCTACACCACCTGATTTGTGATAGCCGAGCAGTCTCACCGCTACACCACCTGATTTGTGGTAGCCGAGCAGTCTCACCGCTACACCACCTGATTTGTGGTAGCCGAGCAGTCTCACCGCTACACCACCTGATTTGTGGTAGCCGAGCAGTCTCACCGCTACACCACCTGATTTGTGATAGCCGAGCAGTCTCACCGCTACACCACCTGATTTGTGATAGCCGAGCAGTCTCACCGCTACACCACCTGATTTGTGATAGCCGAGCAGTCTCACCGCTACACCACCTGATTTGTGATAGCCGAGCAGTCTCACCGCTACACCACCTGATTTGTGATAGCCGAGCAGTCTCACTGCTACACCACCTGATTTGTGATAGCCGAGCAGTCTCACCGCTACACCACCTGATTTGTGGTAGCCGAGCAGTCTCACCGCTACACCACCTGATTTGTGATAGCCGAGCAGTCTCACCGCTACACCACCTGATTTGTGATAGCCGAGCAGTCTCACCGCTACACCACCTGATTTGTGATAGCCGAGAAGTCTCACCGCTACACCACCTGATTTGTGGTAGCCGAGCAGTCTCACCGCTACACCACCTGATTTGTGGTAGCCGAGAAGTCTCACCGCTACACCACCTGATTTGTGGTAGCCGAGCCGTCTCACCGCTACACCACCTGATTTGTGGTAGCCGAGCAGTCTCACCGCTACACCACCTGATTTGTGGTAGCCGAGAAGTCTCACCGCTACACCACCTGATTTGTGATAGCCGAGCAGTCTCACCGCTACACCACCTGATTTGTGGTAGCCGAGCAGTCTCACCGCTACACCACCTGATTTGTGGTAGCCGAGCAGTCTCACCGCTACACCACCTGATTTGTGGTAGCCGAGCAGTCTCACCGCTACACCACCTGATTTGTGATAGCCGAGCAGTCTCACCGCTACACCACCTGATTTGTGATAGCCGAGCAGTCTCACCGCTACACCACCTGATTTGTGATAGCCGAGCAGTCTCACCGCTACACCACCTGATTTGTGATAGCCGAGCAGTCTCACCGCTACACCACCTGATTTGTGATAGCCGAGCAGTCTCACCGCTACACCACCTGATTTGTGATAGCCGAGCAGTCTCACCGCTACACCACCTGATTTGTGGTAGCCGAGCAGTCTCACCGCTACACCACCTGATTTGTGATAGCCGAGCAGTCTCACCGCTACACCACCTGATTTGTGATAGCCGAGCAGTCTCACCGCTACACCACCCAATTTGTGGTAGCCGAGAAGTCTCACCGCTACGCCACCTGATTTGTGGTAGCCGAGCAGTCTCACCGCTACACCACCTGATTTGTGGTAGCCGAGAAGTCTCACCGCTACACCACCTGATTTGTGATAGCCGAGCAGTCTCACCGCTACACCACCTGATTTGTGGTAGCCGAGCAGTCTCACCGCTACACCACCTGATTTGTGGTAGCCGAGCAGTCTCACCGCTACACCACCTGATTTGTGGTAGCCGAGCAGTCTCACCGCTACACCACCTGATTTGTGATAGCCGAGCAGTCTCACCGCTACACCACCTGATTTGTGATAGCCGAGCAGTCTCACCGCTACACCACCTGATTTGTAATAGCCGAGCAGTCTCACCGCTACACCACCTGATTTGTGATAGCCGAGCAGTCTCACCGCTACACCACCTGATTTGTGATAGCCGAGCAGTCTCACCGCTACACCACCTGATTTGTGATAGCCGAGCAGTCTCACCGCTACACCACCTGATTTGTGGTAGCCGAGCAGTCTCACCGCTACACCACCTGATTTGTGGTAGCCGAGCAGTCTCACCGCTACACCACCTGATTTGTGATAGCCGAGCAGTCTCACCGCTACACCACCTGATTTGAGGTAGCCGAGCAGTCTCACCGCTACACCACCTGATTTGTGATAGCCGAGCAGTCTCACCGCTACACCACCTGATTTGTGATACCTGAGCAGTCTCACCGCTACACCACCTGATTTGTGGTAGCCGAGCAGTCTCACTGCTACACCACCTGATTTGTGATAGCCGAGCAGTCTCACCGCTACACCACTTGATTTGTGATAGCCGAGCAGTCTCACCGCTACACCACCTGATTTGTGGTAGCCGAGCAGTCTCACCGCTACACCACCTGATTTGTGGTAGCCGAGCAGTCTCACCGCTACACCACCTGATTTGTGATAGCCGAGCAGTCTCACCGCTACACCACCTGATTTGAGGTAGCCGAGCAGTCTCACCGCTACACCACCTGATTTGTGATAGCCGAGCAGTCTCACTGCTACACCACCTGATTTGTGATAGCCGAGCAGTCTCACCGCTACACCACCTGATTTGTGGTAGCCGAGCAGTCTCACCGCTACACCACCTGATTTGTGATAGCCGAGCAGTCTCACCGCTACACCACCTGATTTGTGATAGCCGAGCAGTCTCACCGCTACACCACCTGATTTGTGATAGCCGAGCAGTCTCACCGCTACACCACCTGATTTGTGATAGCCGAGCAGTCTCACCGCTACACCACCTGATTTGAGGTAGCCGAGCAGTCTCACCGCTACACCACCTGATTTGTGATAGCCGAGCAGTCTCACCGCTACACCACCTGATTTGTGATAGCCGAGCAGTCTCACCGCTACACCACCTGATTTGTGGTAGCCGAGCAGTCTCACCGCTACACCACCTGATTTGTGATAGCCGAGCAGTCTCACCGCTACACCACCTGATTTGTGATAGCCGAGCAGTCTCACCGCTACACCACCTGATTTGTGATAGCCGAGCAGTCTCACCGCTACACCACCTGATTTGTGGTAGCCGAGCAGTCTCACCACTACACCACCTGATTTGTGGTAGCCGAGCAGTCTCACCGCTACACCACCTGATTTGTGATAGCCGAGCAGTCTCACCGCTACACCACCCAATTTGTGGTAGCCGAGAAGTCTCACCGCTACGCCACCTGATTTGTGATAGCCGAGCAGTCTCACCGCTACACCACCTGATTTGTGATAGCCGAGCAGTCTCACCGCTACACCACCTGATTTGTGATAGCCGAGCAGTCTCACCGCTACACCACCTGATTTGTGGTAGCCGAGCAGTCTCACCACTACACCACCTGATTTGTGGTAGCCGAGCAGTCTCACCGCTACACCACCTGATTTGTGATAGCCGAGCAGTCTCACCGCTACACCACCCAATTTGTGGTAGCCGAGAAGTCTCACCGCTACGCCACCTGATTTGTGATAGCCGAGCAGTCTCACCGCTACACCACCTGATTTGTGATAGCCGAGCAGTCTCACCGCTACACCACCTGATTTGTGATAGCCGAGAAGTCTCACCACTACACCACCTGATTTGTGGTAGCCGAGCAGTCTCACCGCTACACCACCTGATTTGTGGTAGCCGAGCAGTCTCACCGCTACACCACCTGATTTGTGATAGCCGAGCAGTCTCACCGCTACACCCCCTGATTTGTGGTAGCCGAGCCGTCTCACCGCTACACCACCTGATTTGTGGTAGCCGAGCAGTCTCACCGCTACACCACCTGATTTGTGGTAGCCGAGAAGTCTCACCGCTACACCACCTGATTTGTGATAGCCGAGCAGTCTCACCGCTACACCACCTGATTTGTGGTAGCCGAGCAGTCTCACCGCTACACCACCTGATTTGTGGTAGCCGAGCAGTCTCACCGCTACACCACCTGATTTGTGGTAGCCGAGCAGTCTCACCGCTACACCACCTGAGTTGTGATAGCCGAGCAGTCTCACCGCTACACCACCTGATTTGTGATAGCCGAGCAGTCTCACCGCTACACCACCTGATTTGTGATAGCCGAGCAGTCTCACCGCTACACCACCTGATTTGTGATAGCCGAGCAGTCTCACCGCTACACCACCTGATTTGTGATAGCCGAGCAGTCTCACTGCTACACCACCTGATTTGTGATAGCCGAGCAGTCTCACCGCTACACCACCTGATTTGTGGTAGCCGAGCAGTCTCACCGCTACACCACCTGATTTGTGATAGCCGAGCAGTCTCACCGCTACACCACCTGATTTGTGATAGCCGAGCAGTCTCACCGCTACACCACCTGATTTGTGATAGCCGAGAAGTCTCACCGCTACACCACCTGATTTGTGGTAGCCGAGCAGTCTCACCGCTACACCACCTGATTTGTGGTAGCCGAGAAGTCTCACCGCTACACCACCTGATTTGTGGTAGCCGAGCCGTCTCACCGCTACACCACCTGATTTGTGGTAGCCGAGCAGTCTCACCGCTACACCACCTGATTTGTGGTAGCCGAGAAGTCTCACCGCTACACCACCTGATTTGTGATAGCCGAGCAGTCTCACCGCTACACCACCTGATTTGTGGTAGCCGAGCAGTCTCACCGCTACACCACCTGATTTGTGGTAGCCGAGCAGTCTCACCGCTACACCACCTGATTTGTGGTAGCCGAGCAGTCTCACCGCTACACCACCTGATTTGTGGTAGCCGAGCAGTCTCACCGCTACACCACCTGATTTGTGATAGCCGAGCAGTCTCACCGCTACACCACCTGATTTGTGATAGCCGAGCAGTCTCACCGCTACACCACCTGATTTGTGATAGCCGAGCAGTCTCACCGCTACACCACCTGATTTGTGATAGCCGAGCAGTCTCACCGCTACACCACCTGATTTGTGATAGCCGAGCAGTCTCACCGCTACACCACCTGATTTGTGATAGCCGAGCAGTCTCACCGCTACACCACCTGATTTGTGGTAGCCGAGCAGTCTCACCGCTACACCACCTGATTTGTGATAGCCGAGCAGTCTCACCGCTACACCACCTGATTTGTGATAGCCGAGCAGTCTCACCGCTACACCACCCAATTTGTGGTAGCCGAGAAGTCTCACCGCTACGCCACCTGATTTGTGGTTGCCGAGCAGTCTCACCGCTACACCACCTGATTTGTGGTAGCCGAGAAGTCTCACCGCTACACCACCTGATTTGTGATAGCCGAGCAGTCTCACCGCTACACCACCTGATTTGTGGTAGCCGAGCAGTCTCACCGCTACACCACCTGATTTGTGGTAGCCGAGCAGTCTCACCGCTACACCACCTGATTTGTGGTAGCCGAGCAGTCTCACCGCTACACCACCTGATTTGTGATAGCCGAGCAGTCTCACCGCTACACCACCTGATTTGTGATAGCCGAGCAGTCTCACCGCTACACCACCTGATTTGTGATAGCCGAGCAGTCTCACCGCTACACCACCTGATTTGTGATAGCCGAGCAGTCTCACCGCTACACCACCTGATTTGTGATAGCCGAGGAGTCTCACCGCTACACCACCTGATTTGTGATAGCCGAGCAGTCTCACCGCTACACCACCTGATTTGTGGTAGCCGAGCAGTCTCACCGCTACACCACCTGATTTGTGGTAGCCGAGCAGTCTCACCGCTACACCACCTGATTTGTGATAGCCGAGCAGTCTCACCGCTACACCACCCAATTTGTGGTAGCCGAGAAGTCTCACCGCTACGCCACCTGATTTGTGATAGCCGAGCAGTCTCACCGCTACACCACCTGATTTGTGATAGCCGAGCAGTCTCACCGCTACACCACCTGATTTGTGATAGCCGAGAAGTCTCACCGCTACACCACCTGATTTGTGGTAGCCGAGCAGTCTCACCGCTACACCACCTGATTTGTGGTAGCCGAGAAGTCTCACCGCTACACCACCTGATTTGTGATAGCCGAGCAGTCTCACCGCTACACCACCTGATTTGTGGTAGCCGAGCCGTCTCACCGCTACACCACCTGATTTGTGGTAGCCGAGCAGTCTCACCGCTACACCACCTGATTTGTGGTAGCCGAGAAGTCTCACCGCTACACCACCTGATTTGTGATAGCCGAGCAGTCTCACCGCTACACCACCTGATTTGTGGTAGCCGAGCAGTCTCACCGCTACACCACCTGATTTGTGGTAGCCGAGCAGTCTCACCGCTACACCACCTGATTTGTGGTAGCCGAGCAGTCTCACCGCTACTCCACCTGATTTGTGGTAGCCGAGCAGTCTCACCGCTACACCACCTGATTTGTGGTAGCCGAGCAGTCTCACCGCTACACCACCTGATTTGTGGTAGCCGAGCAGTCTCACCGCTACACCACCTGATTTGTGATAGCCGAGCAGTCTCACCGCTACACCACCTGATTTGTGATAGCCGAGCAGTCTCACCGCTACACCACCTGATTTGTGATAGCCGAGCAGTCTCACCGCTACACCACCTGATTTGTGATAGCCGAGCAGTCTCACCGCTACACCACCTGATTTGTGATAGCCGAGCAGTCTCACCGCTACACCACCTGATTTGTGATAGCCGAGCAGTCTCACCGCTACACCACCTGATTTGTGGTAGCCGAGCAGTCTCACCGCTACACCACCTGATTTGTGATAGCCGAGCAGTCTCACCGCTACACCACCTGATTTGTGATAGCCGAGCAGTCTCACCGCTACACCACCCAATTTGTGGTAGCCGAGAAGTCTCACCGCTACGCCACCTGATTTGTGGTAGCCGAGCAGTCTCACCGCTACACCACCTGATTTGTGGTAGCCGAGAAGTCTCACCGCTACACCACCTGATTTGTGATAGCCGAGCAGTCTCACCGCTACACCACCTGATTTGTGGTAGCCGAGCAGTCTCACCGCTACACCACCTGATTTGTGGTAGCCGAGCAGTCTCACCGCTACACCACCTGATTTGTGGTAGCCGAGCAGTCTCACCGCTACACCACCTGATTTGTGATAGCCGAGCAGTCTCACCGCTACACCACCTGATTTGTGATAGCCGAGCAGTCTCACCGCTACACCACCTGATTTGTGATAGCCGAGCAGTCTCACCGCTACACCACCTGATTTGTGATAGCCGAGCAGTCTCACCGCTACACCACCTGATTTGTGATAGCCGAGCAGTCTCACCGCTACACCACCTGATTTGTGATAGCCGAGCAGTCTCACCGCTACACCACCTGATTTGTGGTAGCCGAGCAGTCTCACCGCTACACCACCTGATTTGTGGTAGCCGAGCAGTCTCACCGCTACACCACCTGATTTGTGATAGCCGAGCAGTCTCACCGCTACACCACCCAATTTGTGGTAGCCGAGAAGTCTCACCGCTACGCCACCTGATTTGTGATAGCCGAGCAGTCTCACCGCTACACCACCTGATTTGTGATAGCCGAGCAGTCTCACCGCTACACCACCTGATTTGTGATAGCCGAGAAGTCTCACCGCTACACCACCTGATTTGTGGTAGCCGAGCAGTCTCACCGCTACACCACCTGATTTGTGGTAGCCGAGAAGTCTCACCGCTACACCACCTGATTTGTGATAGCCGAGCAGTCTCACCGCTACACCACCTGATTTGTGGTAGCCGAGCCGTCTCACCGCTACACCACCTGATTTGTGGTAGCCGAGCAGTCTCACCGCTACACCACCTGATTTGTGGTAGCCGAGAAGTCTCACCGCTACACCACCTGATTTGTGATAGCCGAGCAGTCTCACCGCTACACCACCTGATTTGTGGTAGCCGAGCAGTCTCACCGCTACACCACCTGATTTGTGGTAGCCGAGCAGTCTCACCGCTACACCACCTGATTTGTGGTAGCCGAGCAGTCTCACCGCTACTCCACCTGATTTGTGGTAGCCGAGCAGTCTCACCGCTACACCACCTGATTTGTGATAGCCGAGCAGTCTCACCGCTACACCACCTGATTTGTGATAGCCGAGCAGTCTCACCGCTACACCACCTGATTTGTGATAGCCGAGCAGTCTCACCGCTACACCACCTGATTTGTGGTAACCGAGCAGTCTCACCGCTACACCACCTGATTTGTGGTAGCCGAGCAGTCTCACCGCTACACCACCTGATTTGTGATAGCCGAGCAGTCTCACCGCTACACCACCTGATTTGTGGTAGCCGAGCAGTCTCACCGCTACATCTCCAAATTTTGATAGGTAAGCGACACCAACATGTTGTCAATTTTAAGAGCTCTTTTCATAATTCTGCGACCTAACCGACTCCAGGCGTCTGGCGTTTTGGCTTCCGTCAATCAATCAAACTACGAGAAGTTTCCGCGACTCAGCAGCCATTTTCCGCATGGGAATTTCTTTATTGCTCGCGATCGGGATGAACTTAGCCGTTCGTAGTTTGATTGACGGAAGCCAAAGGCTAAGGCGATTAGGTCGCAGAATTATGAAAAGCGCTGTAAGGAGGGTAAATATAGATCCGGAGAATTCAGACAGAACAGGGGAGAATTACTAGTAATTTTCGATTCCCCTGGACAGAATGAAATTATCATGGGAAGGGAAAGTCTGTCGTGAAAAGTATCGTAAGGGTTTCATCGGTATGCCAACGTCTTTCTCAACAAGGGTTTTCAATATAAAACAAACATTATATATACTTACATTTAGCTGTATTTTTATTTCGCGCTCTACCTCTCTGGTATATTCGTTGATTATAGATACTTTGTTTGGTTTGTCTTCTTGAGGAAAAGAGTGAAGAACTTCGTACTCAGGCTCCTCAACTTCAAACTCGTATCTCTTCCACGTGTCCCGGATGTAGTCTGTCATAAGTTCTTCGCCTTTTGATGCGACGGGGTGAGGACGTTTTGTGAATCGTCTGGTAATGGATAGAAAAACGTCTATGATTTGATATATGCTTTTTGGGATGTATATTATACGGTTGAAAATGTTACTGCAGGTGCAAGTGAACCTGTATTGAATTAACGGGCATCCAAATTACATTGGCTTTCGGGCGTAAATATTTACTAGTAATTATGCTTTGGCTATCATTTTGCTATTGTACGTTGTTATCGCCGGTATTCTCTGTTCACTGGCCCTGGTCCAGCCATTAATATGCTAGTAAGGTCCATACTGGTCTCAGTGCAAAAACTTTCATTTCGGGCCGGTTCTCCTTGACTGTAAACTATTTGATCTTTTTTCTAGATTGAGCCTCTATAAGTATGAAAGAAGTCAGCAGGAGATATGGTTTTAATTTCTCTTCTATTTACTTGGAAAATTTGGAACGCGAAGCCGGTTTCAAGAGAAAGCGGATGAAAGAAGCACTCGAAACCGCGTAGAGTTACATGTAGTGACTGTTAAGATAGAAACTTATAAATAAACACTAAAATTGTGCTTAGTCATGTTATAAGGTGCTTGTGCTTTGTTAACATACCTTAGGTTATCTTTTATCTTATTTGTATTCACCATGTTTCTGAACTGCCGTTTTGTTGACTGTACATTGCATTGTCCTCTCAGCAGTATTTCACATAGAAAACAACTGTAAAGAAGGAAAAATCGCGGGCTAACAAACATAAACATCTCGAAACCTATTGTATCTAGAATGAGGTTCTCAGTGGAATAATTTACTTGAGTTACAGCAACAGCTCTATGAAGTACTGAATCATTTAGATGGACACGTAATATTACGACTTGTTAGCTGGTGAGCGAATTATGTAATGATAGATTAATGAAAAACCGGTGAAGGATATCCAAAAAAACAAAAAAAAAATGTCCAGGAATAATTTCCTTTCCGTCTTGAAATGAATTATCTTCCATCTCCTATCGCCTTTGGCTCCGATAACCTTTTTTGAAATAGGTGTACAAACTTAGTCATTTGACTCTCATAGTACTAGTGATCAGAGTTCTCTAGGAATTCCGTGATGACCTAACACGGTACCTTTCGTGGATTCGATTTAATTAATACTTTATGATTACCACTGATCTTTAAGGCTACAATCCACAGATTTAAAAGATAAATATTGAAATCGCAATTGAAGAATTAGAAGCTAGTTAGATTCCATAAAATATTTTTGCAAAAGTAAGATATTAGTTTTGTTAATTTTTTGAGTTGCTTTTGTCTATTTTTGTTGTCTTTCATGAATGGACGGTATCCACTGATGTATCTGGGAAACCAGTAATAATGTTTTTTTTTTTTACGTTTTTGTTAACGTGAAATCTCTTCAAATTAAGTGTCATCATAATTATCAGGTCCAGAGGTGTGGTTTACGCCCACCTATTAAGCCTCCCCCAGGCCTGCTGTGCGAATTAGCACTTCTATGAAAAGTTCAATGAAATGGAGTTAGAGCGCGCGCAAATTTTAGTGCAGTTGGGTCCCGTTAGCAATGGATTATGAACACAAGCAATACATGCATTGGTCATACGGGTACCTGTGATTCGTAAGGATTCTAATGACATTTTCTATCGTTTTAGGTATTAATTGTATGTTTTCTATAGTAGTGTTCAGCGCTTTAGAGTATTTAGATAAAGCGCTGTATAAATAAAATTATTATTATTATATTATTGTTAATGTTTGATAACGATGATTGTTATTATCATTATTATTATTGTTGTTTGACTATTATCATTATTATTATTGTTTGATTATTATCATTATTATTATTGTTGTTGTTTGACTATTATCATTATTATTATTATTGTTGTTTGACTATTATCATTATTATTGTTGTTGTTTGATTATTATCATTATTATTATTGTTGTTGTTTGACTATTATCATTATTATTATTGTTGTCAATGTTTGATAATGATGATTGTTATTATCATTAAGTGTTGGCTGGCGAGCTCTTGCCAGCCAGCGTGTTTTCCATACAAATCCTTGTAAATCATTCAATTTTGTATTTAATGCCATTCCTCCTGTTTACCTTGTTATGAGCTCAAACTCTGCCTCCCTACTATGTCAAACTGCTCTTTTTATTTCTGTTGTTCATTTTGACACAGCTGCTCGTCTTAAGGGGTAGGGTCACGTGACCTGTTAGTGCAAGTCGTCTATTGACTGAACAAAATTCAACACTCTCGACCAATTTACTTTTAATTTTGACAGCTTGTAATAATGATTTTGATACGATTGTCAGACCAGTCGTGGGTCAGTCTTCTGTTTTTGTTATTGGATTCTCTCTGTTGTAGTGAAACACAAAGCAGTCATTTTTACCTACTATTACCTCATTTTATCTTTTATTTTCAGGTTATATCGAATCATAAAATACAATAATCTGATAAAAAGCAACCTATAGATACAGATAGTTATCTATTTTAGTGGTTTAAGCTGCTTAGTTGCTTCTCTGACAGCCTGGATTATCAACGACATCTCAAACAACACGTTATTATTTTTCTCGTGTCGATCGAGATCTTCTATGGCCATTTTCCTTATCTTGTTGATATTCTTGAATCTCTCCCCGATTAACAACATATTATCCTTTGGCTCATAGGACTTTAAAAGACCATCAGTTGCAACGGAAGTTGAACTGAATAGGAAAGCTCTCATGGCATTTGGACTAAAAAACGTTTTCTCTAACCCAGACATTTGATCGTTGAGCATGCGCAAAACCAAGGGATTTTTCTGCTGCTGACGTGTGAGTCTAGATTTTGCAGACTCAAACGCATTGGACATATCTACAAATGCTTTAACTGCCCGTTCAAGGTATGTTTTTTGTTTCTCGTCTACTCCAAAACGTAGCTTTTTGAATGCTTTTTGCACAGATTTGGCTAATCTTGTCACATTAAATGGCAAGACCTCAGAATCAGATAGATCAAGCAGCATACCCCCAAAAAGCTGTGCCACTAATCTGGAATAACGAAAGTTTGGATCGGCAAACCCTTCGACCCATTCAAAAGTATCATATTGAGTGTGATAAACCGGGAAAACGTAAAACTCTTCATCTTCGAATTCGTTTTTTTTGTATGCCGAGGTATACACAAAATTTGCTACCGACAGACCTAGTAAATGAAGGAATGGAAGATGATCTGTTTGGAGTTCCATGTTGTAAATATGCGGTTCGCCTGGATAATCCTTTGATTCCTTCAGGCTCTTAAACATACTGTCAAATAATGTCATTGAACTATTCGCTGGATCTTGAAGTTCTTTAGCATTATTTAGAATAACGTCACCCAATAAAGGGCTTGCTTCTACTTTTAACCTATGTCTACCCCTCACGACGTCGTCCATGTTTAAATAAGCTACAGCTCTTTTCTTCAGAAGCTCGACGTTTTCTTGTACCCATTCAGACGAGCCTATTAAGCCTTGCTCTTCTCCTGTCCAGGTACACAACTTTATTGTTCTTCTTGGCCTCCATCCATTCTGCTTGAGTTTCCAAAAGATTCTCGATATCTCCATCAGTATTGCTGTTCCAGTAGAAGCGTCAGCGCCTCCAAACGTTATCGCATCTTTATGGTTACCAATCAGAACATATCGATCAGGTTCTTCCGAGCCGGGAATCGTTGCTATGACATTGCGTATCTTCTTAGTAACGTATTGATTGTTGATTTCAATTTTAACAACAGGATTTGAGTTGTCATGAGTTGGCTCTAGGCCTGGTCCAAGTCTGTAATCTACTTCCAAGTTACCCCTCACGTTACTTGGTACTGTATCTCCTAAAAGTTAAAATATAAACATTCAAATGTATCTATCGTCATTGGCAAGTTTAAGGATCTCGTTTACACTGACGGAGAGACGTTCTCATGTCTGCCAACACCTGCAGAGGGGCTCCCACTAAACCGGCTAAATAGCTAGACGGCTAGTACACGGCTAAGGAGAGCATTGAATTACAGACCTATATATATGGCTAAAGAGAAGAACACTAATCAATTGAGCTATAGCTACTCACGCTGCTGTTAGAGTAGTAGTTGATAAAGAACAAAAGAAAACAATGGATCTAGAGTCTATACTTCGTAAATAAACCCCTCCTGGCGGCTGGGATATCGGCTGATAATGTCCGAGGATGAGAAATGGTCCGAAAAAAGAACATTTGGCCGAGAAGCGAAGTTTCGAGGGCAAATGTGATATTTTGAGGACCATTTCTCATTCGAGGACATTATTAGCCGATATTCCAGTGAGCCAGAAGGGGTTTATTTATTTTATAACCCAACGACTTCACTGGAATGGATTCAGCAAACTGCAATGACTCATCATCTCCAGTTAAAAAATAATTCTCTCTCGTCTCCAAGCTGGATATAAAAACAATTATTTAGGTAAATGAAAGCTGTTTGACATTGAATATTCTATTGTTTGACATTAGTTGTCGAATTGTCAGTGTTTGTTTGTTTTTAGTAGTTTATAAAAACAATTTCGAAAACAAACCAAAAACTTCATTCACGAAAAAACATGGATGCTTACCATTGAAGACATTTACAGTATATTTTGTTGATTTTTTCGTGTTTCCTGGCGTAGTTTTCGCAACCAGTCTTTGTATTTTACTCTCAATTGTTTGTAAAAACCGAGTTTCTTTGTTTTCCATGTTTTTTGTTTTGTTTTTAACGTTTTCCCCTTCTACTGGACGAATATCACTTCGGACGGAGGATATCGCGTGATACCCGTCCTGCACGTGACCTTTTTGAACCAATGACAGCGCGCGAAAATTCATCGTTGGGTTATAATACGAACTATTAGCCTGCCAATTTTGTCACGGGACAAGTAAAATCACTCGAACAAAAAAACAATTTTACAATCTAGTTTCAGTCGTCTGTTTTCTAGCCCTCACCTCTCATTCGACTCAGTAAATAACGAGCATCGTCATAGGAGATGGTTTGAATAGGAATGAGTGGTTTAAAATTGAGTGAATCATGGATATCCAGACGCCTCATTCCACACGTGGATGGTAACACTGGAGTGGTAATATCTCCTTGAGAATTAAGTACTGCAACGCCGGTAAAAACAGCATCACCTGGTAACCATGCTTTGTTTGGAAAGGTGTCATTAACTCCTGTTCCCTCTTTTGCGAAGTATCTGGGATCGTCGTACATGATCACACCAATTGCCCCATGCTTCTGTATATAGTCGAGCTACAGAATTAAACGGAAAAGCAAGTGAATAAGGTTTCATAAGAGACAGGTAAGTGAACGGATGAATATCTAATTACTTCCTGCACTTCCTGTTAGATAACCTTTATAGCTGTTAATACGTATTTTTCCCTCGTAAAATAAAGTTTATTGTATTGTATTGTATTGTATGACATCTGCAGTTAAAAACGTTTCCCGCACGTACCGAAGTGATGATATCACTGACAAGTCTGCATAAAAGATAGGTAAGTCAGTGGATGCACATACAGTTAGTGCTTTTAAGCATTATAAGTATTAAAATACTGCTGCTAGAATCATCTACGCTGACCCAAAGGTTTGTCATATTACGCCTCTACTACGTGAGCTGCACTAATAGACCCGAATACTTATGACGGTTCATACCTAAACTATCATCATTATTTATACACCGGAAACGTGCACTTTGAACACGAGGAATGAACTGGCTAGCACATGCCAACAAGTATTTGCTTAAGGTGACTGACTACTTTAGCAAGGAATAATTACAAAATGTTCTTAGAAAGATATTTTACACAGAATTTAACGCTGATTCCAAAAATGAAAAGAAAAATGGGATGTCCGAGCTCGTTTTCGAGATAATAAATTTTGAATATGACCATCTTGACAAGATTTCGAAAGAAAAATGGCGGAAATCAAGCTTTGCACACAAAAATTCATAACTCAAAAATTACAAAAGCTCTGGAAGCAATTTTCTCAGAACTTCTACTTTAAACATAAGTTTCGAAGATGAACAAAAAATATTTGAAGAAAGTTTTGAAAATAAGCTCAAAATTCAACATCTTGTTAGCTCAATGAACCGAAAATCGTACTTAAATGATGACAACAAAAACACATAAAACGCTTAATTTATAAGTTCTAATAATTACGTTTTCTTCAAACTTTCTCAAAAGATTGATTTTTACCTGCTGTTTTAGGAAATTCAAAGAAAAACTTAGAGCCCCGTGCAAAATTTGGGGTTTTTGCCCTGTTGAAGTTCAAAACCTGTATGGTTCCTCAATAAAATACCGAAGCTTAGTATGCGGTTTTGCGCGTTTTTTTGTGCGCGCGCACATCGTGGGCTCAAATTGAACGTCCAAAAGTAGTCAGTCACCTTAAGAACTCATAATCTAGTCACGCCTAGTGCGTGTATATAGGGTACATAGTCTAGTAGTGTGGGAATGGTAGTGTATTGGACGTACCTGATGAGGACCTGTCGGTCCTCTTCAAACAGATCTGTAGTAATAGCATAAAATTTATTTCTTCTCCTTATTTATTAATTATATAGCTCCAATACTGTAGAGCACTTTTATATACATACCGAGATTTACTCAGTAAAATCCTGTGTAATAAATGTTCGGTACCATATACGACGTTTCTACCTTTCGGGAATAATATGAAAAATTTGGTAGAAATGCTAATCAGTTCACTACTCAACAATGTTATAATCGAATGCACATCACTATATCACGGAGTGTACTGATCCTTTTCAGGTTTGATGCAATTTAGAAATTTTTATTCAGGTTAGCTTTATATCTCCAAACGTGGCCTTTAGACCCCTTTCACGTGACGTCAAGGCAGCTCAATTTGGTGGGCAAAACAAAAAGAATTTCAATCTTCTGAGAATTGGAAAGCTATTGGCCACTTTGGAAACGAGCAAGGGACTGGGGCGAGTTTTGTTTTTTTAATCGAATTAGCAAAACAATTTCATCATCTGATAAAGCATCTCAAGATTAGCAAGTCTGGCAAATTTGAACTTGATTGAATGAAAAGAACCAGAGTTATTGGCTTTCAAAAGTGTCAAAAATTTACGATTTATATTCTTTGTAAATTTTCAACACTTTTGAGGACTTGTAACTCTGCTTCTTTTTAACGAAACACGTTCAAATTTGCTAAACTTACTAATCTTGAGATGCTTTATCAGATGATAAAACTTTTTCGCTATTTAGATTTAAACTAAAAAAGTAAAGAAAGGTGAAAAGGAGAAAATCAGAAAGAAAATGGAATCTTTTGTTCCACCACATGGACACGGGGAGGATAATCTTTAGCCGGTTGACTTGTGGCAAGTCAGTCTAGGTATTCTTTTTCTATAAGAGATAAAGAATTATCCTTTCGTTTTAAAATGATTGTTGATTTTGTTAAGTTCGTACCTCGCTGTTGATCCAAAAACAACTTCCTTAATTATTCCGCCAATCATCATCTTCGTTCACTTGATCTTTGAACTTTATTTACGCCACACCCCCTTACACTTAGTCTATCGTTACTTGTCTTTGCTTCCGCCAGAAAGAATCTAAGAATCTCTGCACAACACTCGCTCTGCCATGTGGAAACAAGTGCTACTGTTTGTTCTTGGGGTACAAAGTAAGTCAAGAATAGAATATATATTCTTATTGTGCAAAAAGAGCGATCGAACACGGATGAAATATTTTTAACAGGAGCAGACGTAGCTCAGTTGGTAAGTGCGCGGCCTTCGGAGCTCGAGGTCCACGGTTCGATGTTCGATCCTCAGGATTTCGACTTCTCTCTAATCCGTGTAGCTTCAGCTTTAATTATCCTTAAAACAGAGCACTGATGGAGAGAGGGAGATAAAGTGCGCACCGTCGGTTTCTATTCGGATAACAATCTATTACAACCAGTAGTCCAACTGGACTAGAATATGCGAGCGTTGGACAGATCCAAGATCCAAGAACAGAGACGTAGCTGAAGGAACTACCGACGTTAAATATATTTTCTTTCAGTATATATTTCTTCAGTAGCCATCAAAGCATACCGCACACTGAGTTGCTATAGTAAAGGTCTATCAAACGGTATCGAATCTTCTAACTTTTCACAGAGTTCAAGGAAAATATTTTTGGAATTTATTCCTCTAGAAAACTTTTCCAGTAGCTTGTTGTACATGCTAGAATCGTATTTTTTTAACGGTTAAAGTACACAACTTTTATCTTAATGTGCGTTATTCTTCGACGGATATTTTGCGAATGAATTTCTTTGCTTCGTTTGTACAGCTAAACCTAACCTGCAAAACAGCAAATTGTTGGCCTACAGACACGTTAGTCTTTGTAAAATTAGCAATAAGATGCCTCAGAGTCAAGCAAAGCAGGAATTATAAGCATGTACAAGAAACGTCACTCATTATATTGTTGAACTTTTGGCGAGACTTCAACATAATTACAAGATTTGAGCTTGCAGACAGAAGGTTATAGTATAAGAGCTACAAAACTACAACTCTATACATATTTTGTTTAATCCTATTGTGATTCCTATAGCAGCCGGCCTAGAGAATCGCCCACGAAAAAAATAACTATGTATTTTGTGTGAAATTTCAAAACAGTAAAGGAACACGGTCATGAAAATCTCCCCTACAGATCCAAGGAATAACGAGTTTGCGACGTGACCCGATGTTATATTTTCCTGTAAAACTGACATTCCTGACGATGTAACCTGTCAACGGGTTTCACATTTGTGATCAGGCAAACCGCAGCACATCAGGCCCACGGTATTAATTATTAACATATGCTTGCTTTTGCTATTCACCACTTTCACATTCTCATAATGCTTTGCGTTTTGGGGGGGGGGGGGGGGGGGGGGGGGGGGGGGGGGCAAATACGAGAAAAAAAATCGTTAATCTTACCATGAAGATTAATAAGAATTAAGGAGAAAACATCTAAAAACACTTATTCATCTATGATAGATTCTACCAGAATTCACAAAAACCAGAAAGAAAGAAATTTGAACAGCTTTATGAGTAAAAGTCATGACATTTCTTAGTAAGTCCATACATTGTCTGTAACACCAAACGTTTCATTCTCCCATGCGTGTGGAATTAACTCTGATTAAACTGATACTGGATTTTTCAATGATAATAGAAAACATACTCTGCATCTGCAAGAAGAGTTTTGAATTTTCAAATAATTTTTGCTATTGTTGCCCCCCAAAAACGCAAACATATTTTAAACATATTTTTTACAACCATCACTCCCCGTCGGGGCTCTTCCGTGAGGTTCGCTCCACACACATTACCACTACATTCTATTATGGGAATGATAATGTGAAAGTGGTGAATGGTTAGAGTCTATTCTATGATGAAAAGCAACATGGGGCTCGATGGCTGACTGACTGAATGAGCAACTGGCCAATAGACCTCTTCGGCTTGGGCGTAATGTTGTCCCATTTCAGACCACGTGTCATTCCCCAGAGTATCATTTCATTGTTTAACGGTTGCGCATGAGAAGACACATGAATACGGATACAACTCAATTAAAGAATCTTATTCTCAAGAGAATGACACGTGGTCTGAAATGGGAAAACATTACCCCAAGCCGAAGAGGTCTATTGACTAGACTAGTTGACTGACTGACTGACTGACTGACTGACAGACTGACAGACAGACAGACAGACAGACAGACAGACAGACAGACAGACAGACAGACAGACAGACAGACAGACAGACAGACAGACAGACAGACAGACAGACAGACAGACAGACAGCACGAACTGCTTGAAAGATTTTTGATTAGCTTTACTTATACTTTTATCAGGTTTCCAGGCTTGTTTTGCCATCAGTCAAGATGAAAGTGTCCGTTCATATCTTGAACACTTCAACACGACACGTAACAATCACGTGAGTCCAGCACTAAAAACTGCAGCACGTGACTTCATCGTGAAAACCTTCCAAGATTTTGGACTGCACACGTGGACAGAGGAATTTAAGTCCAACCAGAAAAAGGTAATTTTTAAGAAAGAAAAGTTAAGGAGGCTTTGTGTTTCAAATTCCTAGTTACTTCGAGTACTGATGACTTTTCTTTCTGTAAACTAGTACCCAGGAATCAATATAGTTGGTCGTGTCAATGGAAAGTATACTGGGACGAGTGAGGACAAGATCCTCATCATCGCTGCTCACTACGACACGGAATCGGGAACGAATGGAGTAGATGATAATGGTTCTGGTATGACTGCTCTGCTCCAGGCTCTAAGACAATACAAGAGCTCAAGTAAGCAGTACCACACAGCACAGCACGGCACGGCACGGCAAGGCACGGCACAGCACAGCACAGTGCAGCTGAGTACAGCTGAGTACAGCAGAGCACAGCACAGCACAGCACAGCAGAGCACGGCACAGCACAGCACAGCACAGCACAGCACAGCACAGCACAGCACAGCACAGCACAGCACAGCACAGCACAGCACAGCACAGCACAGCACAGCACAGCACAGCACAGCACAGCACAGCACAGCACAGCACAGCACAGCACAGCACAGCACAGCACAGCACAGCACAGCACAGCACAGCACAGCACAGCACAGCACAGCACAGCACGGCACGGCACGGCACAGCACAGCAGGGCATAGCGTAGCATATGCTTTCTTTGTAATATTTTTAGTGCTAAACCTTTAACGATTTCAATAACATCTCTTCCCAGATTACATGAAGTGCTCTCAAAACTTCACCTTGCTTTTCGTGGCTTTTGATCTCGAGGAAGGTCAAAGAATTTGTCAAGCCCAACCTTGTTCCTGCAGGAGTGGATTGTGTGGAAGTGGTTATTTTGTGGCAAACCTCACCAGGTACTACACGGTTACCATGAGTTACGCAAGAAGTAATTCCTCGCTCTCCCGGGGTTTGCATTTAAGACCTCGACGCCAGATCGAATTGGACTTTAGAAGTTGATTTTTTTGGAGGGTGGAAAACCAGAGAACCGGAGAAAAACCCTCGAAGTATCAAAGAGAAACAAGAAACAACTCTACTCACATACGAATCGATCGCGAACTCGGATCGCATTGGTGAAAGGCAGCGCATTAGCTGCTTATACCACCCGTTCTTCACAAATGTGAAGGTTACAGTGGTTTTCATGTTTCTGTTGGACTACAGTTTATAGATACTTTTTTGTACTGTACTGAATCTTTAGATACCTAGACAGTTTGAAGGCGACTCTGCAAGGTGCTTATGTTCTGGAGACTATCATGAACTACAACACCACGCCCAACTCACAAGACCTTCCTACAAGTGTAGCCACCTTTCTACCAACACAATATAACTGGGTAAGAAGCAATCAATTCCGAGGAGACTGGTTGGCTGTGATTGGAAGAAAATGGAACGATTCGGTACTGAGTAACAAGTTTGTTTCAAACTTCAAACAAGGTAAATTTTAGAAATGATAAGTTGGCAGTACCAGTTCGACAAACAACTTTGTTTCGAAGTCCATACGACGCCCCAGCTCTGCGGATGTCTCGGGAGTAGGGCAAGTGGTAGGCACAGGTTGTGTGTTTTTGGAATATATTATTCCGCCGAAAAATCTTGCTGTAACAAGAACTCTTACTCCCTCCATTCCATTTAGTTTCTCAGCATATTCTTTTTCTTTTATTGCTATAACTTCTGTTTATATGGTACTGCAACTACTGTCTACCCAAATTGTGCCCAATCCCCAACCGTAATTAGGTAAGGTAATTAGTTTGTGTGAAATGATGTACATATGTTAAACTGCAGGAGCTTTCAAGACCTTGCAAATCCCGTTACCATTCAGTGGAAAACCGTCTGACCAGCCCAGCAAGTTACAGTTGGCGTTGGCAAACTTTCTTCGGAGCGACCATACAAGATTCTGGAACAGCAATCACTCTTGGCCAGCGGTATTCCTGACAGACACAGCAGACTTTCGTGGTTACATGAAGACTTGTTATCATCAAAAGTGTGACAACATGGATCAAGTTACCCCAGAAAGGATTACATTCATGGGGAGAACCACTGATGCATTAGTAAGGGCGGCTCAATCGCTGACCGATCACGTCTGTCCATCCATAGACAGTAAGTGCTTGACTTAGGAAGATATATAGATATTATTGTGCAGCTTGTTGATGACAGTGGCGGATCCAGGGGAGGGGTGCAGGGGGTGCGCACCTCGGAGCAACTTTGTCCCACTATTTTGAAGATACCCAATACAAAATAATGCTTTCTTTCTTTGCTTCCGAGGGTTGCATCCCCCCCCCCCCCCGGTTGACTTTGTACCCTGCACCCCACCCCACCCTGAATACAATCCTTGATCCGCCCATGGATGAGTAGAAAAATCGCTGACCCAGTTCTCAGACTTTCCCATAATTTCAAAGCCACAGGAAGCCCAAACGTGATATTAATTTTTTTCTTTGGATAACTAGACTGCAAGAACATAACCATCAAAGGCAACAAGACAACTATTTCTTCCCCGTCCTACCCCTCTGAGTACCCAAATGGCATCGAGTGTAGCTGGCTCAAAGAATCCAGTGTTTACAGCCAAATGTTGCAGTTTGAAGATCTCAATCTTGAAGAAAGCGCCAATTGTGCTAACGACTTCTTGGAGGTGTCAGCAGGAAATACCATTAAGAGCATGCGTGTTATTGGTAAGGCCGTGTATAAACACCAGGAAATCCATGGTGCGGACCGTTATGACCAGTGATCTTGCGTGCTGATTGGTTTGTCATCACCATGCCGTGACCGTGCCGTTCAATTAGTCGTATTGGCTTCTGTACATCCATGAAGTCTAAAAACGATCGAATTTTTATATCAAAATTAAAGTTTGAACTCTTGAATTTAACACCGTCTTGCTTCATTTCTACAGGTCGATTCTGCGGCTCAACAACACCAAGTACCATCCGCGTGTCTGATAAGATGGTCAAGGTTCGTTTTGTTTCTGATGCCCTGCTTTCAAAGAAAGGATTTAGGATTATCTGGACAGAAACACCGAAACCGATACCAAGTAGTACGACTGAAAAAGGTAATAGTAGTCACGTGATCACAAGCGACTAGTCACGTGGTATATATTTCAAGTTCCTTTGACTTGTACCGACAATTACAGTACAGTCTATGTCATCCAAGACCTTGGCTGTAAGGTTGTGAAAGAGGCCTGGTGCCGGGGGAGAATGGGAGGGCATGGTGCGCAAGTCATTATCAGTACGCTTCCTTTCCCTCTCTCTCTTAATCTGTATATCAATTGGCGAAGAGTTTCTTTTCTGGAAGCTCAAAAACCAGAATTAAATATGACAAATGCGACTTGTTACAGTTCGTAGCATGCAACTGTTGCCACCAAAAGTAACATTCTTACATTATGTCCATCCAGAAGGCGCGGGAAGAGTTGATTTAACAGACCCATTCACCAGGGTGCCACATGTTGCCCTCACTCATAGCATAAGGTTGCTCATCACTGTTCCTGTATTGTTTCAGGAGTCCTGTCTGCTTTCCTTGCTGTGTTGGCCAATGTCATCGTGTTTATCCTCATCTGAGACATACTAACTGCCTTGCTAACTGAAACAAGCGATTGGAATACATGTCTTGCTAACTAGCTAGCAATATCATTGCTATACAAATATGTGTCTTAAAAGTAAAACTGTAGCGACATACAACTTAGTTACCGCTGGCATTCAAGAGTTTTAGCACGAAGGGAAAACATACGCTGAATGACGTCATAAGCTGCCAATCACATTGGCACAATGGAAAACAAGGAACTGCTATAAAATGTTGTTTAAAATAAGATTAGCTTAATAAATATTGTTCTTGATGATTGTTGTCCTCCGTTCTTTTTGGAAACCGCGAAAGATAGCAATGTTCCTGGGTGTGAAATCTTCTGGGGTCGTTTCCATGACGACAAACCTCTTTCCATAATGACTGAGAAATAGACCAGCTTTAGTTTGTAATCAACATCATCGTATGATTCTCCAACATTCTTATTCCTATATACGCCCATCCAATCCATCTCGTGTACATTCTTATTCTGATACACCTATCCAATCCATCTCGTTTACATTCTGATTCTGATACGTCCATCCAATCCATCTCGTGTACATTCTGATTCTGATACGTCCATTCAATCCATCTCGTGTACATTCTGATTCTGATACATCCATTCAATCCATCTTCTGTACATTCTGATTCTGATACGTCCATCCAATCCATCTCGTGTACATTCTTATTCTGATACGCCCATCCAATCCATCTCGTGTACATTGTTATTCTGATACATCCATTCAATCCATCTCGTGTACATTCTGATTCTGATACGTCCATTCAATCCATCTCGTGTACATTCTGATTCTGATACATCCATCCAATCCATCTCGTGTACATTCTGATTCTGATACGTCCATCCAATCCATCTCGTGTACATTCTGATTCTGATACGTCCATTCAATCCATCTCGTGTACATTCTGATTCTGATACATCCATTCAATCCATCTCGTGTACATTCTGATTCTGATACATCCATTCAATCCATCTTCTGTACATTCTGATTCTGATACGTCCATCCAATCCATCTCGTGTACATTCTTATTCTGATACGCCCATCCAATCCATCTCGTCTATATTGTTATTCCTATTCGTTCATCCAATCCATTTCAGATACGTCTTTTGCACAACAAACTACACTTTTTTTGATACGGCTGTTCGGTAAAAAAAATCAAGAGAAATATAGGTACCTTTTTTATACGTGACGCGATTATAAAGACCAAATATTTGAATACTACAAAAAACAAAGGGAATCAGTGATGCGTGACATGTTGTGTAACCATTGTGTGGGTTCCCTGTGGTTTTCACTCTTGTGTTACCCGAGTGAAACCGTTTTGCTCAAATACCGCGTCCATTGTGTTTCCCGCCTCGAAATCAATAACCACTAAAAAACATTAATATTATCGTCTGTAGTTCTACTGGCGATGCAAGAAATCTAGAAAACAAGTTAGCATTGAATTTTTGTGAGTTATTTTGTCGTCAAGTAGGAAAGATTAATTTGATTCGATGTGTGTTCGACAACTTCGTCGAAATTTTCGTCTATTCTTCATGCTCTGGCTCCCGATCGTTATAATTCTTCTCACAAGTAAGTTTTAAAAGTATTTTTCGTATGATATGTAAGTTTGATCGATTATGAATGTCTTTGATTTCGTTGCGAATCCACTAAAGTGTCAAACATGTTGTTGTCAATTCATTTACATATTTGTACCGAACGATGCTGACTTCGATCAAATTATAAACATCTCTAAGATTTCAATATATTGTTTTCTCAAGCTCCTTTAGCATATGACACGATAAGATACTCAGGACACGGATATTGGCCTGCGAATTTCTACTTTAGAAGTGAAAATTTCACAACATTTTCTTTAACTTCGAAAGTGTGAGTTAATCCCTAACATAGTGAGAGTTATATATTTACAAAGGCTGTGCTTCAAGCAACATTCATTACTTTAACTCGCATAAAAACAAAGTTTGTAATCTGCTCTGGCTCATATTTAATCAAGAATGACATGTCTACACAATCAAAACGAACACTGTATCTCATAATCTCGCCAGAAATACAACACTTACATAACTTCTGCAACAAAGTAATATCTAAGGAATAGAACAGCGTTTTATTATCCTCAATTCATCTTTTAAAATATATTTTAATAAATAAAACATTTTTTAAGAGATTATACTTTCGAAAGTTCCGTTTCTGCATTATGTATACCCAGGATAGACGAGCTTGCATAATAATACTGATGTTTGTACTAGAATATTAGGCATGATGTCACTGCCAAAGTATGAGAAAGTCATTACATATTCAATAATAGTATCATTATCGGATGTGGCTTGTAACATGACGGATATTCTTAGAGGTTCTTTTCAGTTTTGCTTTAGTTTACACGTAATATTATCATATAGTTATTAACCATAGTCTAATATTTGATTATTATTATTTGATGATTATTATTATTATTATTATTATTATTATTATCATTATTATTATTATTATTATCATTATTATTATTATTATTATTATTATTATTATTATTATCATTATTATTATTATTATTATTATCATTATTATTATTATTATTATTATCATTATTATTATTATTATTATTATTATTATTATTATACATTTTACTTACTATTTCATCTCTTATTGGGTGAGAACATTCAGCCAATAAGCAATTATTGGATGAGGTTGAGCATGATATTTAACAGTTATTGGATGAGGTTGAGCATGATATCGTAAATTATCAAGACCAAGGCCGAGTTATCTGCCGAAGCCGTAGGCTGAGGCTGATAAAACGGCCGAGGTCTTGATATTTACGATATCATGCGAAAACCGAATTCAATAATTGTTTTATTATGCATTTTGTAAACTAAGAATAAAGATTTAATTCTGCTTTCGAAAAAATAGCGAGCGTATCTCCATTTTTATTGTGACCTTGAGTGAACTTGACATGATAAATGTATTACCTGCTGAAAAACCTACAGATAATACATTTATCATGTCGAGTTCACACAATATCAGGGATTGGCTGAGGACTCTCGGCCAATCAGAAGCGAGATAGTGAGTAAAATGTATAATAATGAATTTTATCAAGACCAAGGCAACATTATCTGCCGAAGCCATAGGCTGAGGTGAATAAAACGGCCAAGGTCTTGACAATTTACGATATCATGCAAAATCCAAATTCAATACTCCCTGATATCATGTGAAAGGGACATGATAAATGTATTATCTGTAGGTTTTTCAGCAGGTAATACATTTATCATGTCAAGTTCATGTATCCCTTATGTCTAAGACTATTTTGCTTGTTATCCCTTATTCCTAAAACTAATTTGCCTGTTATTAACCATTATCCTAAACTATTTTGCCTGACGCTTGTCCCTCATCTGCAACCCCTAGCAGAGCATCACATGTAACATTAAGTTATGATTTGTATTCTAAAGTTGTTATTGTTTCTTTTTAGGTTTTCAAAATGTTTTAGCCTTAAATAAAAAGGAATCCGTCAAGTACTTTTTAGAACATTTTGAATCAAGTCGTAGTAATGACCTCCCAGCCAACAAGACCAAGGTCCGTACCTTCATTTACGAGAAGCTCAAGGAGCAAGGATTCACTGCAAGCTATGAAAATGTACCAGTAGGACAGGTAAGTTTGTGCTGATAAGTAAATCAGTTAGCCCAGAGAAGGGTGGTCCAGGTGGAGGTTTAGAACTTTTAAGGAACCAGAGGGCCTTCACAACAGTGTTTATTAAAAACATCATAGCACACTAACTACTCATCTAATATCTATCAAAGTATATATTTTCTTGATGCTGAATAAGCCCATATTTCAACCATGTTCATAATATTTTGACCAACTCATCAATAGTTTTATAATTTTCGACCACTCTTTTTCAAGAATTTGCTGGAATGCTGGATTTCAATTGATTTTGCAGATATGTCGACCTATATCTCATCTCAAAAACTCGGTTTGTCAATATCTAGATTGTCTCATTTTAAAGTTATTGAATAAGTTTATTTGTAAAAAAGGGAAAATTCTGATTTCTCTGTTGCTTAGGGTTAGCCTCAATTTTGTGTAGAATATCCACATGTTCCAGTGAAGGTCGGTGGAATTTCAAAATGTTTGTGTTGTTGAAGTTGTGCCTTCTTTACTTTATCATTGGTAGTTTTTCGATATTTTGACTCAATGAGTCTGTAATCAAGGAACACATTTGTATTTTATAAGCTCAATAATATGAAGGAGGCTCTATTGATTGTATTTAATAGCTAATCAGAAAGCAGTAGCAATAGTACATTTGCATGAGCTCGAGTTTCTAGCACAAAGCATGATGGGAAACTGAGTCCTTATGCTTTTTTGGCTTCTCTATTCATCTGACAATTTTTCCATTCACATTTGCTATGGAAATGTAAGTATTTTAACAGACAAAAGTAACAGAGTAATTTTTTTCTAATATTTCCAGAGTGCATTGTGAGTTTTAATGCACTTTGCAAATGGGATTCAACCTAGAAACTTGCTCTCATTATTCAGATATTTTTCTTTCTCTTTTTATAGGATTCTTATAATGTTATTGGACGTATTGACGGTAGATTTGTGAACACTGCAGATGACCGCATATTTATTGTGGGTGCTCATTACGATACTTACCAGAACTCACCTGGGGTGGATGACAATGGCTCTGGCTTGGCAGCTTTGCTTCAAGTAGCTCGACAATTTAACGACCCAGGTAAAGTTACAAGTCATTTTCATGTCTTCTTTTTGTAAAAGAGAGGAGTAACAGAACTGTTGAATGAATTTTCTAGCGCATGAATTGTGGTGCGAGAAATTTGCAAAACTTATTTTTACAAAATTTTTAAAATGTCCCATCATGCATTTCTGGCTAGTTTCGACAAACAGGTAGCCCAAGCGATCTCAATATCGATAACGTTTACATATCGAATATTTTTACAAACTATCATCTAAAATATATTTTAAAGTTTATTATGTACATGTTAAGTAAATCGAAGAGACTAAATGGCATTTGAAACGCTTAAAGAATATTAGAGTATTTTTGATTTCTTCAAATTGGACTACCTGTGGTCTTGATATAAAGGGATCCCATCATTTATATTTTTACTTTTAGATCAAAGTTGTGAAAGAAACTACACAATCATATTGGTAGCATTCGATAAGAAAGAATGCCAAACTTGTAATTATGAAGATCGATTCAAGTGCATTTGTAGCTATGGTAGCGCGGAGTTTATCAAGCAGCTGACCCTCTCCCTTGGAAGTAGTAACGAGAAGGGACAAATCGAAGGAGCGGTGATCTTGGACAGTATTATGAACTTCGATTCATCGTATGACTCTCAGAACTTCACGGAGCTTGAAGACCATGATGATAGCTCTGTTAGAAATACTGTAAGCGAGGTTCAAAGGAATGGCAACAGAGGAGATTTTCTATTGACTGTAGGACGAACAGTTAAAGAGGATTATTTGGTTAATAATATCAGTAAATATTTCATGGAGAGTCAATATCACGAAGGTAAGTGCTAAAGTAGATTTCGTCACGTCATGTTATGGTCACGGTACGGTTATGACGACATCCGTTAGCCTGCCGTGCCGTGACCGTGTCGGTGCCGAGTTCAGAAAATAAGCAATGATCCGCGCGCGCTGAGATTGATTGAAAAATATCTTCAATTGTCTAGCGTTACCGTGCTAGTAGAACGGTTTTCGTATCAGTGGAATCAAGAAACCATTATGTTCTAATGGTGAGAGGGACTATACGGTACTGACGTTTATACAGAACGTACACGGTATATTCCATGACACATTACACATTACATGACACATTCCATGACATATTACCGCCACCCGGTTGGCTCAGTTGGTTGAGCACCGGACTTTCGTGCGGGAGGTCGTGGGTTCAAGCCCCGGCCGGACCAACACTCAGGGTCTTAAAATAACTGAGGAGAAGGTGCTGCCTTTGTAATTACATCTACAAACGGTTAGACCTTCCCGTGGCTCGGATGACCACGTAAAATGGCGGTCCCGTCTCCACACTACCTAACCCTGCATCGGAGGGACGTAAAAGAACCACTGAGGACGTAAAGAAACCCTGGCAGTGACCACCCTCAGTGTCTGGCCTTTACTAATGATTTCTTAATGGGTTGATTGTGGGATGGGTATGGGAGTTTTAAGGGGTTGGGAATTGGTGCAATGTACCTCGAAGGGGACCTCGTGTCCTATTGTACAGCACCAGCCTGCGGGCAAATCTCAAAAAAAAAAAAAAAAAAAAAAAGAAACGCACAGTACTGCATGACTTACAGCTGCATGTACACGGTACGACATGCCATAACATTCAAATGCATGGCTTCCCATTGTTTTCATCAAATACATCAAATGCCGCACCACGTATTTACTGTATTTATTGTGTATTACGGTGGTAACGTTACCATACCATGCATACACTTGTGAAGCACTGTAAAGTAAACTCCGTTCCTCTCTTACAGGTCAATTTAAACTTCGGAATTTCAAGTTAGCGTTTCAGCAACGTCCTTCCACACTTAGTTCAGTCGCGCAGAACAACTATAGATATTTCTTCGATAGTGATCACTACAGTTTCTGGAATAACGATCCACCTATAAAGGCCTTGTACTTGACAGATACCGTGGACTTCAGGGGATATATGAAGTACTGTTACCATAATGAATGCGACAACCTCTCTCATGCCACAAAAGACAGGCTACAGTTTTTAACGAACACCGCTGACGCAGTAGCAATGACGGCGCTTGATTCCATTGGATTGGTCGAATGTATCCCTCGAATATATGGAAGTAAGTCTATACAGGGGTGAATCCGAAGTTTCTGGGGGATCAACCCTAATATATTTTATATATTTTTATTTTTGTAAGACGTGAGCGAGGTTTACACGTCAGATTCTGGTGAGTTCCAGTCCCCTGGTTACCCCACCAAGTATCCCAACAAAGCAGACTGTATTTGGACCATTACTGTATCCTCCGGTCACGTGGTAGAGTTATCTTTCACGGAATTTGACTTGGAGGATAATGAGTGTAAAAGTGACTTTATAGATGTTTGGAATGGCTATGATAGCTCGACAAGTTTAGGTAAGAATATTATGCTGATTTGCCGTAAATTAATATTATGAAGTTGTGAAAGCTAGTGGGGATGTTGTTGGTGTTGATAGTGATGATGATGATATGATGATAATGTTGATGATGATGATTATAATGATGATGGTGAAGATGATGATGATGATAATAATGATGGTGATGATGATGGTAATGGTGATAATAATGATGGTGATGATAATGATGAATGCTGATGATGATGATGATAGTAATAATGATGATGATGATGAATGCTGATGATAGTAATGATGATGATAATGATGTGATGATGATAGTAATGATGTTGATAATGATGTGATGATGATAGTAATGATGTTGATGATGAATGCTGATGATAGTAATGATGATAATGATGTGATGATGATAGTAATGATGATGATAATGAATGCTAATGATGTGATGATGATAGTATTTGTATTTACTTTTGTACACGTGGAAAACAAAATAAACCTGTGAACTTTGAAACCTTCCCGAACAGGTCGTTTCTGCGGTAAATCAGTAAGAAACGTCAAAAGCAAAGGACGAACAATACAAATACGATTCAGGTCTGATGACTTTATCACATCCAAAGGATTCAAAGCCAAATGGAAAGCAAGTAAAGGTATGTCATAAGATATCCATGATCATGATGTCAATATGAAGTCTTGTGTGTCATGGTGACGTAATCCGGGATCGTATGGCGGGAATGACACGCGTGAGAAACGTCTGCGCATGCTCTAAGTCCGTATGCAAATTAGTCAAAAGCGTCTTCGTGCTATTGTATAAATATGCAAATTTGACTTTCACACTTGTCGGAAGAATAGTCTTTACAAAATGCCAAAACTTAAAGTCAGTTCTTGAAACTTAAGGCTAATTTTTTCATATCGCCTTTATTAATACAGTATCTTGGTCTCACAAAAGTAATACAAGTGAATGTTTTTGTATACTTGGAGAAAACAAGCATTTACTTTCTCACTGAAACTCTTGTAAATTCTTGGAAAGCGTGCTGAAAGGCACGCATGCGCAAACGTTTTTCTCTAATGTCGGCGGGAATTAGGATCCAAAATTGTTGAAAGCGCATGCGCAGTGAATAGATCGTGCGCCTTAATGATTTTATTAATTAGGTTTTGTCGTGGAGGGTTTGTGGTCAACTTTTTTCAAATTCATGGAATTGATTTTAGGGTAAACCAAGTCTCTATTTTTATATTTACAGGCTCTTCTCTGATTGGTAGTTCGTTGCTAAGTTACCTTTGTTTAGCATCAGTATTTTTATGGAAACAAACCTAAGTTAAGGACGATACTCTAAACACCCTAGATTGAAGAACGATTGGAGGCGTTTAGACTATAAAAATGGATATGGTTAAAGACCGTGAACGAGAGCAAGAGATAGCAAGTGATGTTAAACTATGGGGAGTGATGTTGAACGATGGCAACTGATGGTAAACAAAGGCATGGATAATAAACATATTTAATGGTCTCATTTACCAATAAAGAGCATGAAAACAAATATGGATAGCAAACACCAGCAAGTAATGGTAAATGATGCAAGTAATGGTAAGAGGCATAATCATGCACACTATAGCTTTAACCATACGGCTATATAGAGTGGACTAAAGTGGACTGTCCTTTAACAAGTAAAGGAAAACTTAAAGATTTATATTATAATTTAATGCATACTGGCTCAGTACTAAGAGTGCCCGTGGACACATAATCAGATACTGTATAAAGGTTTTATAGACATGGTTATTAGACGGATTTAACAACAACGGCGCAGCCTCAAGACGACGGCGTAAGCAAGTTTTTATATCGCGCGCGCCTTCGTGTTCAGGCCTTGTGTGCTCATCAAGACATCAGACGTCCGTCCCCTGAGTCTACGGGTCGTTTCGATCGGTCTCACCTAGCAACAAGGACTTGCCAGTCCGTTTACGTAATTACCCAGTCAAACACCAATTTTGATTCACCAACTCCTTTTTCTTAAGAGACCAAAAGGATCGCAGGCGTGTGGGGACGAAAGTTCACTTGTATATAAACGACGCATGCGCATGAACACTTTTTGGTAACTGCTTTTGAAAATCATTTTTATATAATTTATGACTGTGAGATATCATCGGCTACACAAGTATGAGTGCTGGCAACCTTTGGCCTAAGAGAACGTAAATGAATTGTCTTAGACAAGCAAGGTGCATTTTGGTATAGCTTGGGTATCAACATTTGCCCAGTTCTAGAATTTCTATTTGAAATCACGTATGCGCATGCGCAATTCCTCACCTTCTTATGTACTCATTGTAATTGTATGATATTAAAAAAGATGTTTTTTAAACTGTTTTAAGAGTATTTAAAGTTAATGGACTAAATCGCACATTACAACAAGAACACACAAAGATACTTTTAAAGAATTTACTTTAGAAATATTAGGTTTTTTAAAAAATTTGCTTCTATTTTAAGCTAAATTAAAGAATGCTGGTTAGTACAGGTGCATGGATTGACTGGAAATAATTATCAATAATATCTAATAATATCTTGAAAAATTGAAAACCTTAAACAACATCCAGAATGCTGGTTAGTACAGGTGCATGGATCGACTGGAAATAATTATCAATATCTAATATTATCTTGAAAAAATGAAAACCTCAAACAACATCAAGAATGCCGCTGGATGGTATAGGTGCATGAATCGACTGTAAATAATTATCAATAATATCTAATATTATCTTGAAAAAATGAAAACCTCAGACAACATCAAGAATGCCGCTGGATGGTATAGGTGCATGGATCGACTGTAAATAATTATTAATATCTAATAATATCTTGAAAAATTGAAAACCTTAAACAGCATTCTCACATAACACGAATTAAAAATCGAACCGATTTTTTACTTTTATCTCCCCATATAACTCTCTTCTTACTACCCCTTCACAATGTTTCTATTTGGTCTACTGCATATACGCTATGAATTTGTTGAACAAGTTCTATGGCAGTGGCACAATTGTATAATTATTTTATAATGTTGAGTAGCATTTGCATGGTAAAATATTTTGATTGATGAGCAGCGGATGCTTAATATTACAATGTTTCTTAACGGTTTTGGTGCGCTTCAATCAACGTGTTTTCATGACATTGTCTGATACAAAGTTTTAAAGGGTGAATGCCTATGGATTACCATGGAAACGCCTTGATTGATGCTCACCGCAACGACGATTCCGCGCGTGCCATCGAGAAACATCGTAAGATAAGTTGTATAGATATCATCTTTGGTATCTCTGCAGTAGAGTATCGTGACAGGTGTCACACACACGGACTGGTTTAGCAGAGGATGGTAACGGCATGGTATTGTTGGAGCAAGTATTACAGTATATGCCTCCACAGTTACGACAGTGATGCTGTTGGGGAAAAATCAAACAAAAAATGTCAGGGAGGGTACAAAAATGTACCAGAAACGTGGCGTGCATTGTTGTATGACATAAAGAAGCCAAGAACAAATATTTTGTTCAAGTCAACCAACATGGTGGCTATGACGTCACATGCACCTAAAGAATAGCTTTTCTCTATTCTGAATCACCAGTTTTATTTAACTAAGTTTAAGGGTAGATTTTCTCTCCCAACACAAGCATTTCTTCATGGTTAGAGAAGAGCTGCTCTGGATCTGCGCAGCGACTCTGTTTGTGTGTTGTATATAGCTCACACTTTTGCTCATTATCTAAGGATAACATTTTAATATTGAATCCCTCATCCTACCTTGCGTCTTGATAGCGAAAAAGGTTGTTCACATAACTGACAGGTGAGAGCTTCTTTATCATCCGTCCACTTCATGTCCTACGAGATCACAAGAAAATCACGTGTCAGTCATGCGCCAATCATGTACTGATCATGTGATGGATCTTTACGTCATCAGTAAAATATTTGGTCACGTGTCAGTTAGGCGCCAATCATGTACTGATCATGTGATGCACCCTTTATTTTTACCTTGATTGTCTTCGTAACTTCCTTCATTTCTTCAACTTTCAATTGAGAACTAGAATAAAAAAGATGAAAAAAAGAAATGGGATTAATATCATATAAATTGGAGTGCCTTTTCTGTTTCTGTGACCTGGTTTGGCTTCGTCCATCAAGATTAAAATGGCCTGATTTAGACAGTTTGTTATTGACGGTAGCCAAAATCTCGGATGTCTGGTGTGCGTTCCCTTGGTTGAACAAACAACGAACAGTGTGACCCTAAACCTTAAAGAATCTCTTAATATATTTTTGATTTCATACTTGCTGAGATGAGATCCCATTTCTACTAGAGCCTGCAGAACAAAAATAATAATTTATTATTATCATTATTATTATTATTATTATTATTATTATTATTATTATTATTATTATTATTATTATTACAAATATCTATTTCATAGCACAGAAAAATACCAACTGTCGTTACCGAAATTAATCTAGAGCTAATATTCCGGGGGGTCAATACATTGAACTCCCATTTCTAGACCTTTGCTTTTATGATCGGACTTCAATGTATTGCCCCCCCCCCCCGGAAAATCCTTTTCCTTTTAGCATTTCAGCCCTTGAAGTGTACAATAAGGTTTCCTTACTTACCGTTTCTTGATCATTGTGGACCTTCTTCAAAGAAGCATGCCTCTCGACAAGAGTTTGATATTCCTGACAGTATAACGAACATGACATATTAGGGGCACAACAACTGTCATCTTACGGGATAAGATTTAGAGGGGAGGGGTGGTGTTACCCGGTACCCATAACCTCTGGAAGTGAGATCCTGGATTTTGTACTCAAATATCTCCAAAACTAAATGTCATATCACAGAAATGAATGCACTGTCCGTTTGCACGTATGCTAAATAACGTATATGTGTATAGAAATAGTTACTATGGATACCCAGTATCGAGTATTTCAACAGGTCTCTGAGGGGGGAGGGGGTATTTACCGGTACCCACCACCTAAATCAATAAAATCGGGTCCCTATTTTGGACCATTGTTTTGATTTTCCCACCTCAATAAAATCGTCTGAAAAAAGAAGTTTCAGTTTCAAACCTTTTTTAAGTGTTCGTACTGGTTTAACGTCTGCTGCATGGCACCAACTCTCTCTTTTTCCTTGTGCAATTCTTCTTGTATGTTGGTTCGCCATTCTCGTTCGATTCTTAAATTGGTTTCTAAGGCGAGTCTGGAAAATTAATCGTAGAAAAATGATTAATAGCAATAGCAATGGTCATTTTTGTTGTATTATTGTGGACTAAAGTGCCATGACTTTAACATAACAGAAAAGAACAAACCACCACCACTATATTTATTATCATCTCCATTATTACCAATATGATTATCAACTTCATAACCATCACTATCACCATCATCATCTTTATCATCATCATCCTCCTCCTGAACTTTTTAAAAGCCTTCCTCCTTACCTGCCACTTTCGCTGTCTGCAAGTTTGCTCTCAATTTCTTCAACTTTATGTGACATTTTCAACTTTTTTTCTACACTGGCTTGTAATCTAGTCATCATAAAAAAATGTTGAAAAAATTAAATAACATAGAAGATTAAGAAGATGTGTGGCTGTGAGAAGATAGAGGTTCAAGAACTACAGCCTAGATAATAATATGATATAAGCATGAAAGTGAAGGAGAAGGAGAAGGTGAAGGAGAAGGAGAGTTTCTAATCCAGCTCAACCCTACTCAAGACAGGGGGTTCAGAGCCCTCATTTTGTCCACTTGGCCAAGGTTCCAAGGAATTTGCAACAACCATGAAAACAATGCACCACAAAGACTAAATTATCATTAGTGTCTCCCCAATGGTTTGCAAAGTTCCTGCGTGACAATTGAGTGCCCAGTCTCCTACTCATGGGTATTGTAAGAAGGTTATATTTACAATGTTTCTTGTTCCTTGATCTTGTTAATGTATCGAGCACACTTTTCTTCCAGTTCTGACCACTTTTCCATGTGCTGTCTTCCAGATGCCTCGCACGACTGAAACATCACGTGAGCGTTAAGATAATCCATTAATATAAATATTATTTATTTTATAGACCCTCTTACTTTGGGCATAATGTTTCACATTTTAGCCCCCTTGTCATTCCCTTGAGTATTATTTCTTTGTTTAACAGTTGCTAGAAAGACAACTCAAAAAAAGAATATTATTCTCAACATGTGGTCTGAAATGGGAAAACATTACACTCAAAGTAAAAGGGTCCATAAAAGAAATAATACTCAAGAGAATGACACATGGTCAAAATCCCAACCCATGTTCAAGAGGTTATGGGTTACCTGTAGCTTTCCATGAAGGTCAAGATTAATCTTCTTGATATCCTCCAGTTGTCTTCTGAGTACAATCAAAGTATCTTGTTTATCATGGATGTCCTTCTCAAGTAACCTCATGGCCACCTCACTTTCTTCTTTCATCATACGAACCATCTCTAATTCTTGCTCTGTTTCCTAAGAAAAAAATTTATCCTATGTTACGAGAAGTTGTAGGAAGTGAAAGACAGGTGGCGTTACGAATGTGACGTGACATGGCTTGACAGCAGCGGTACCTTTCTCAGTTGTATCTCCAAGTCCAATTGTTTCTGTGCTGCGTCCATCATTTCATTTAATCCCTCTCTAAATACATTGACAACAACAAGCAGATAACTACTTTAAAATCAAGAAAAGAATAACAAAAAAGAAGATGTATTATAGGCCTTTCTTAATATACTGTATATGCATGAAGTGCTTAGCCTCCCGTTGATGAAGCTATGACCACATTTAATGTATTCACATACTTCCATGCACAGGGTTTTTGCTCCCAAACAAGCTTTTACATGTCTTAATTAGTAAAACCTGCCAGCTTCACATCAAAAAGCCCATGTATAGAAGTATGTGAATTCATACATTAAATTTGGTCATAGCTGCATGAACGTGAGGCTAAGGACTTTATGCATAAATACTAAGAAAGGCATACAAGGTATACAACATTTGCTAGTTTTTCTGCTGAAATACCTGGACTTGTTATATGTTTCTCTCTCCACATCTATGTCAGCTTGTACAAGCTACAGAAAAAGATGAAAAATTATTAACAATTCAGAGGTGCTGTATAGGATCCCATCAACTCAACAGACAACATTTCCAGTCTTGTGAGGAAGATTTACTAGTAATTATCCATAGAAATGAAGCCAGTGTTTGCCTGTCATTGTAGGCTGGTAATGAGATTCATTCAGCTGATTGAAACCATTAATAAAGATGGACTTTCATTAAACCAAACTTATACTTACCCCCTCCCCCTTAACATTAGTGAACACCACCCACCCCACCCCTAACAGTAAGTAAGAAAGTCTACCCACCTGGATTTTCTTGGCACTTAATTGGTTCATCTTATCATTCTCTGCTTTGAGTGCATTCCTTTCATTCACCACAGTCTCCATAGTTTTCTTATAATTTTCAAACTAAAAAAAGGAAATGTAGAAAGAAATGAAATTATAGCATACACATTGTTTGCAATGATGTCTATAAAAACAATAAGAAAAAAAAGAAAGAAATATGCCAGGTTTATTTTTACCTCATCTGTGAGTTCTTTGTTGCTTTGCTGTAAGCCTTTCACTTTGGCTTGAAGATCAGAAACTGTAGAACTAAGACAAGCAATTATGACAGATTGGACTAGCTATTTTTATATTAGGATGTATTTCTAATTAATAGTTTACCTTAAATTCTTGTTGACCTCTTCCAGGTATGTTTTCTGGTCTATTAGTACAGTAAGACCTGTACTGCTTTCAGAACTTGATCTAAAAACAGATCAAAATCATATTACAGTGTGAGTTTTTTCTCTTGATAAATACCACCTTTCAAGAACGATTAATGAAAATTACCACATTAAACCATGAGTGTCTAGCATGTATTTTTTGTTCATGGGTATATAACCTCCTAAAGCCCAATTTACACAGTACAATGTTTTCTCACAATTGTCACATACAACATGCTTACACCAAATGTTAGCTGCCGTAAGCGAGTTTGCATAGTTGATTTACATGAAATAAATGAATTTCACCAGCATGTTACATGCAATTGTGAGGAAAAATTTTACTGTGTCAATACATACTTATTGTCATCAGTACTGGCAGTCTTTTCCAGGTAATTGCCTTCTTTGAGGTAAAGACCAAGATCTAGAACTCCTGACTGTAGAACAGAGAAGTTAACAGTAATAAAAATCATAAACTAACCAAACTGTATGCGATACTGTAAGTTTGTCACTTCAACAAAACTTAATAAAGAAACCTGAGATTAAATAGTGACATAACATTTTTCTTTTCTGAAAGAAAAGCAACAACAGTCTGCTGTCAAGTTTGGGTTCAATGTTTTCCCATTTCAGACAAAGTATCATTCCCTTGAGTATTATTTCTTTTATAGACCCTTTTACTTTTGGCATAATGTTTTCGCATTTCAGAACACATGTAATTCAATACAGTATCATTTCTTTGTTTAATGGTCGTGAACAAGAAAACACATGAATATGGATACAACTCAAACAAATAATCTTATTCTCAAGAGAATGATATTTGGCCTGAAATGTTAAAGAGGTCTATTCTGTCACTCACCCAGGTATCAAGATCATCTCCCTTGAGATCAAAGTTACAATCAATAACATTAATGCCAACCAATAATCCAGATATCACAGGTCCTTCCTCCTGCATTAGTAATGCATGGTCATCATACCACTCACTGTTGAACAAACAAACACAGATCTTAGTATGATAATGATGATAAAAATATTCACACCATGATTCCCAAGGGGTGGGGAGGGTCTGAGGATGGTATATTGTGTAGTTCCAGAAAAATATCCATACCTCAACCATAGATGGGGATTGGATTTTCCAAGAGGTGGGGAGGGTCTGAGGATGGTATATTGTGTAGTTCCAGAAAAATATCCATACCTCAACCATGGATTGGGATTGGAATTTCCAAGGGGTGGGGAGGGTCTGAGGAGGGTATATTGTGTAGTTCCAGAAAAATATCCATACCTCAACCATGGATTGGGATTGGAATTTCCAAGGGGTGGGGAGGGTCTGAGGAGGGTATATTGTGTAGTTCCAGAAAAATATCCATACCTCAACCATGGATTGGGATTGGATTTTCCAAGGGGTGGGGAGGGTGTGAGGAGGGTACCAGTATAATATTACCATTAGTAATAAATAATAATCACTTACGACAAGAATTCTTTATTTTCTACGAGATCTCTTACATAGTCAGCCAGTTTTTTCTGCATCAGAGCAAGCCTGACCCAAGCTCTACCCCTGCCATGGTTCGTTCTGTGAGCAAAAATATATCAAAATGATTTTTTTTTTTCCAAACAAAGCTACACGTCTTCTTGTTGAAAAACAACTTACTTGATTCCTGGTAGATTTTTCACACTTCGAGAAATTTCAGAAGCATCAGGACAAATACGGTCTATTACTTCTAAAGGTCCCCAATAGTCTCGTCTTTGGCCAAGAATATTGCGTTTTGCTTTTAAGATAAAAAAATCGTCTAATATTCACTAGCTCATGTGACGAACACGATAAATAAATATTTGAATTACTTTGATTCAACTACTTAAATTCAGTGAGTAGCCTATTTGACTTTTAAACTACACAATAACAAGTGATATTTCAATACTTACGTTTCAAACCATGGCGTAAAACGTTCTCAATCACAACAAAAAACTGTTGAAAAGGTTCATGCTCAGCTCCAATCACTTTAGCCAATTCGAGGGCCGATTCTATTAGGTTTTTGATGCATAATTTTGAAATATTTAGTAAATTAGACCTTTCAATTTTCCAGAATCGTTGCTTTTTGGGTATATTTATTGAAGTAGCAGGGTTAACTGACTGTGTTATCCATTTGTTTGTCAGTGTTTCGCCTTCTTCTTCTTCTCCTGTAGCAGTCGCCATTTTGAATTGAGGTGGTTAGACGCTGACCACAAGTACTGTAGGCCACACGATTGTTGAAAGAAAAAATGGAAAAATGGAAGAAAAGAAAGGAAAAAAGGAGAGGGAAAAATACCAAGTTCAGTAAAACAAAAGTAGTAGAAACATTTTTAAGGCTTTTTCTTCTATAGGTGTAGGAAAGTGAGTATGAAGAACTTCATACTCTCTTGATGTAGCAGTAGTACACTTGCCTCTCACCTCTGGGGTCTCGGGTTTATTCCTGGACTCGACACTACATGGATGTGAGTAGAGTTTGTTAGGTTCTCCCTTAAGTTGATTCCAGTGTTTTTCTCTAGCTTCTCCGGTTTTCCTCCTACCCAAAACCTAACATGCTAATTCATATTCGGTCTGTGAGTTACCTGAGCCCTGAGTATGAACAGTCCAGCTAGGCCGAGGTTGTTTCAGGGTTCAATCTGTGAGTTAGTCATGCCCTGACTTAGATCAGCCCAGAGGTTGTTTCAGGGTTCAATCTGTGAGTTAGTCATGCCCTGACTTAGATCAGCCCAGAGGTTGTTTCAGGGTTCAATCTGTGAGTTAGTCATGCCCTGACTTAGATCAGCCAAGAGGCTGATTCAGGGTATCTATACTGAATTTTAAGTTTATATTTTATTTTATTTACAACTGATTTGAGAGTTAACGCCACAGATGAGGGGCAGGAAGACACGAGTTTTGAAACTCTTTTTGTGTCATGAAAATACATGCGATTATTTCTCTTCGGATCATAGAGCTTCGCACTTTCATCTTGACTGGTCGCGAAACAACCCTGGAAACCTGATGAAATAGTTATTCTTTATAGCGCAGCCACGTTTATTCCCAATGACTTTGACAGAACGAACAGACAGACAGACAAATGGAAAGACAAACAAACAGACAGACAGACAGACAGCGAAACAACAACAAAATTAAAGCAGAACAATCAAAAGACATTAAATTTAATAAGAAAAAGAAGCAGAAGATAAAACTCTCAAAACTGACATAACAACATAACAAAACAAACGAAAGAAAAATATAAGAAAAAAAAAAGAAGATATTTCACCAATTTTATGATATTATTTTAATCAACAAAGTGTATTATGAAGATTGCGTGCATCCAAACATCAGGTCAAGTCACTCATACTCATAAAATCCTTAACCTCTTTATAACAACGTAGGATTCATGTTATTGATTACTTATCGTAAGTCTTAAGTGTAGCGGTTGGTGTTTACGTGGTATTAGTGTTCTTACAGCTGGCTTAGGACTCCCTCTTATGACATCTTACTTTTTCCAACAAAAAACTGAGTACAAAAAATTTAAGGCCTTCACATACAACAAGAACACTTTTTATTTATCTTATCTTATCTTAAACTACATTAGCAGTTTCTTGTTTTTCATTATGCCAATTTGATTGGCAGCTTATGACGTTATTCTGCATTAAACTGAACCCTTGAAAGTCAACGGTACTAAAGTCGTAGCTTTACTTTTAAGGCACTTAAATGTCGAACAGCAAAAGTATTCTAACTAGTTAGCAAGACAGTTAGTATGTCTCAGATGAGGATAACCATGATGACATTGACCAACACAGCAAGGAAAGCAGACCTGGAACACTGGACACCTGCAACAATACAGAAACAGTACTGATGAGCCACCTTATAGTGCAACATATGGGTCTCTGGTGACCCAAATTATTTTTTGTACATGTTTTTATTTTTATTTTTTACGATCAGAGATATTTCCTTCGAACATAACGACTGAGTTTTCTCGTCGATTTTTGACAGGGTATTTGAATCTGTCCAAACAAATAATGTAAAACAGTCGAATGCGTGACGCGGTAACGACATCTAGCACACGATAACGATCGACGTACTAGTACTTCTGAGATTATCAGATAGGCATCCCAATTCTTTTCTTACCTAACCCATGGGCTTCACTCACAACTGTGGTCAGCGATTGAGCCGCCCCTACTAATGCATCAGCGGTTCTCCCCATGAATGTAATCATTTCTGGGGTAACTCGATCCATGTTGTCACACTGTTGATGATAACAATTCTTCATGTATCCACGAAAGTCTGCTGTGTCTGTCAAGAATACCGCTGGCCAAGAGTGTTTGCTGTCCCAGAATCTTGCATGGTCGCTCCGAAGAAAGTGTGTCAACGCCGACTGTATATAGCTGGGCTGGTCAGACGGTTTTCCACTGAATGGTAACGGGATTTTTAAGGTCTTGAAAGCTCCTGCAATTTAACATATGTACATCATTTCACACAAACTAATTACCTTATCATAGGAAATTAAAATAACGATGCACCAAATTAATTAACTCGAATTTTAAAATTTTAAGATCTTGAAATTGGAGCATATGCGCACGCGGCTGACAAAAAAAGCCAGGCTTGGGGTCCCTGTGGAATACGGTCTACCTTGTTTGAAGTTTGAAACAAACTTGTTACTCAACACAGAATCATCGACTTTTCTTCCAATCACAGCCAACCAGTCTCCTCGGTATTGATTTTTTCGTACCCATGTAACCTGATCTGGGAGGATTTCATCGGCGCCATAAGGAAGGGACTGTGAACCAATGGATGTGTTATAGTTCATTGCGACGTCAAGGACATAGGCACCTTGGACAGCGCAGTTCATTGCCTCAACGTATCTGTTAATGAAGATGAAATGTTGTAACATCAGAATTTTTGACTTTCTGATTTTTGTGGTCATTAGCTCAGTACCAAACAGCAAGCAAGCAAGCAAGCAAGCAAGCAAGCAAACAAACAAACAAACAAACAAACAAACAAACAAACAAACAAACAAACAAACAAACAAACAAACAAACAAACAAACAAACAAACAAACAAACAAACAAACAAACAAACAAACAAACAAACAAAACAAAAACATATATATCATAAAATGATGAAAGTCAGGGCAAGACTGATTTTGGAATTTTAATAGCTTGTTAGATTTTGCGGAGGGAGACCGGGAGAAAAACCCTCGAATCAAGTGAGAGACCCCCGGGGGAAGGGGGGGGGGGGGGGGTACTACCTATAATTGACTATACGGGGATGCTCCGCCCGAAAGGGGTACGTTTTTCAGGCCGCAGGTATAGAAAAGGGGTTGGAATTTGTGAATTTTGGTATAAAAAGGGGTAGCTTTTCTTCAAAAGTATATGAAAGGGGTACCTATTCAGGCAAAAAAGTGTATAAAAGGGGTACTTTTTTGCTGAAATTTGGTATATCAAAGGGTAAGGGGTCGAGAGTCCGGGCGGAGCATCCCCGTATGAAACGATCCGAAGTACCCCCCCCCCCGGGAGAGACCCTCTACTCTGATATGATGCAGAGTCCAGGAATTGAACCCGAGACCCCAGTGAAGATTGATTCAAGATCAGCTCTTCCGGAGAAAGTAAAGCAAAACATAAATGAAGAATCAAGGAATCTTTCTTGGAGTGATACTAAGTAAAGATCTGAGAAGAAATGATGATGTTACGTTTTGATCAAATAACGTACTTGGTCAGGTTTGCTACAAAGTATCCACTTCCACACAATCCTCTACCGCATGAACAAGGTTGGACCTGACAAGATTGTTGGACTTCCTCGAGATCAAAAGCCACGAAAAGCAAGGTGTATTTTTGAGAGGAATCTATGTAATGGAATAACAAAAAATTTGATTAGTAACATTGTTCTTAGATTTAATTTAGACATTTATAAATACATAACACTATATATAAGATTTATACTTATTTATATAACCTCTTCACTTATACTATATTTAATTATATTTCTGTACTTATTATACTTCATATTTCATTCCTAATTCTATCTTCTAGTTAACATTGCTATCCTCCTGGTCGATGAAACTAATATAACTAGTACAAACTGGGTGGCTCTTGACTCGAAAGTGTAAACTATTTCAATAGCTACACACACTTCTGTAAATTATGCTCTTTAGTTAAGTCCAATATATTTTGTAATATTATTAACTATGATTTAGTATTTATTATTTTTTTATTTAATTGTGTGTGAATAAACAAGCTATCACTTATCACTATGTAATCTGGCAATAAAATCATGATAATTAATATAATGATGATGACGGCAAAAATGATGCTGCTACTGCTGCTGATGATGATGGTGATGATGCTGATGGTGATGATGCTGATGATGATGATGGCGATGATGATGATGATGCTGATGGTAATTAGTCATAGCTAGTGCTGATCACGGTGCTGCTGCTGCTGCTGCTGATAATGAGGATGATGATGATGATGATATAATGACGCTAATATTGCTGCTGCTGCTGATGGTAATGATGGTAATCATGATCATGGTGATGATGATGAAGAAGATGATGATGGCTTATGTGATGATCGATGAGGGTTATAATAATGAGTGGATGATGGTCTTGGTGGTGATAATGATAATGGTGGTGACTATGATGAATTGTGACGAATTGTGATGATGATAATGATGATAATAATCGGATGATGGAGATGATGATGAAAATGATGGTGGATGATGACAGTGATGATGATGTTGTATTTTGATGATGAACAGGATGATAATAGTGATGGTGATAATATTGCTGATGCTACTGATGATTATATTGGTGATCAGTGATGAACACGATGATAATGGTGATGATCATAGTGATGGTGATGATAATGCTGTTGATGGCGATAACTGATGATCGGCGTTTTGCATAAACTTTGTTTGACTTACTTGAGCTCTTGTATTGTTTTAGAGCCTGCAGCAGAGCCGTCATACCAGAACCGTTATCGTCTACTCCATTAGATCCCTGCACCGTATCGTAGTGAGCAGCGATGATGAGGATCTTGTCCTTACTCGTCCCAGTATACTTTCCATTGACACGACCAACTATATTGATTCCTGGGTACTAGTTTATGAAGGGAAAGTTTTGTTACTGTTGGGCTACCTGTGGTTCAAGATCATCCCAAGATACCCAACTCCTCGGCCAGAAAACAACTAATACAGACAAACCAAAGCAGAGAGGATAACAATACCTATACGTTCATCAATAGCAAGTCTAATTCAGGTACATTCTTATCACGGCTATATACGTTCATCGAATCCATTTCAGGTAAATTCTTATTCCCATACGATCATGCAATCCAATAAAAGTTTCTGCTTTATTCAAGTCTGGTGATAGATGCAATCCTAACAACTACAGACCGATAACTATACTTCCCACAGTGAGTAAGATTCTAGAAAAGGCTGTTCACTCTCAAGTATACAACTATCTTCTTGAAAAGAAATTCCTAACTCCTCGACAGTTTGGTTTCAGACCAAAGCTATCTACAGAAGTTGCTCTCGTAAACTTCACTGATTTGGTTCTTCAGAACATGGACAAAACCTTAGTTACTGGTGCTGTTTTTCTGGATTTGTCGAAAGCTTTCGACACCGTCGATCACTCGATCCTGTTCAACAAACTTTCCAAATCTGGTCTCAGTAATGTTGTCGTGGACTGGTTCAGATCATACTTGTCGCAAAGAAATCAAGTCACGGTGATTGGCAGTTCTGTCTCTACCGCAAAGTCTGTATCCGTTGGTGTGCCCCAAGGGAGCGTGTTAGGGCCGCTGCTTTTCCTAATTTATGTGAATGATATGCCCTCATGTATCAAGTCCTGTGAGGTGTCTTTATACGCAGATGATACAGTTATATATCGCTCTTCATCCAATATAAGGGATCTTGAAGAAAATCTGAACGCTGACCTTAAACACTTATGCAAGTGGTTTAATGACAATCTTTTGACTTTAAATATAGACAAATGTAAATTTTTATTATTTGGTAGCGCACGTAAGCTTAGCTCTTTCAGTAATATCTCATTAGAGGTTAATGGTCATCCACTTGAGCGCAAAGAATCGTTTAAATATTTAGGTGTTACACTTAATGAAAATATGACCTGGTTTGACCACATAGATGCCTTAAGCTCAAAGGTCTGTCAGAGGCTCGGCATTTTGCGTCGCATAAAGCATTTACTACCGCTGAACGCTCGCCTAACACTTTACAATAGCCTTATATTACCGCTTTTTAATTATGCCGATTTAATTTGGGGTGATAAAAACAATGAAGTTCTCATGCAGCACCTTCAAATATTGCAAAATAATGCTGCAAGATTGATCTTAGACCAACCTAAGTACTTTTCTGCGACCCAAGCCCTTAGTCAGTTGAATTGGGAACCTTTAGCTATCCACCGCCGCCGCCATCGCTGTATAGCTGTATATAAATGCCTTAACAATATCATAGATTTTGATTTTAATTTTACTAGTAATTGTAGTATTCATAATTATGATACACGCCGTCGTCAGGATTTACACTTGCCACGTGCGCGTACTAATTGGGGCAAACAGCGTTTTATATTTCATGCGGCTGGTGACTGGAACAACTTAGATATTGCTGTCCGACAGGCATCTAGCCTTAATGTTTTCAAATCGTTTTTAATTTAAATTTATTTTTTATATACTTTTAGTGATACTTAGATATATTTTATGCGTATTTCGATAGCTTTGTTTCTAGTTTTAATATATACTTATATTTTTATATTTAGATTATTTAGATTTATTTAGATTATTATATTATACATTTATATAGCATATTATTATAGCAGGACCTCTCTGAAAAACACCTCGGTGATGTGAGCCTCCTGCTTAATTAAACATTGTTATAAAAAAATAATAAAAAAAAATAATAAAAAAAAAAAAGTACATTCTTATTCCTTTACGTTAATTCATGCGATCAATCTCAGGTACATTCCAATAGACACAACACTAATTCCCCTCAACGTTTCTCTCTATAAAACTTACATCTTTCTGATTGGACTTAAATTCCTCTGTCCACGTGTCCAGTCCAAAGTCCTGAAAGGTTTTTACGATGAAATCACGTGCTGCAGTTTTTAGTGCTGGAGTCACGCGATTGTTACGTGTCGTTTTGAAGTGTTCAAGATATGAACGGACACTTTCATCTTGACTGATGGCAAAACAACCCTGGAAACCTGATAAAATGGTTATTCTTTATATAGAGTAGCCACGTTTATTGCACGTTTTATTGAATAATGACTCTGGCAGACGAACAGACAGACAGACAAGCAAATGGACAGACAGACAGACAGACAGACAGACAGACAGACAGACAGACAGACAGACAGACAGACAGACAGACAGACAGACAGACAGACAGACAGACAGACAGACAGACAGACAGACGGTACGGACAATCAGACGTCAAACAAAAAGACAAATGGACGTATAGACAGATAGATAAACAGACGGACAGACGGACAGACGGACAGACGGACAGACGGACAGACGGACAGACGGACAGACGGACAGACGGACAGACGGACAGACGGACAGACGGACAGACGGACAGACGGACAGACGGACAGACGGACAGACGGACAAAGAAACGACAACAAAAGTAAAAGCAAAACAATCAAAATAAGACTAAAAAACTGGAAAAGAAGAAGCAGAGAAGCAGATAAAACTCTCCAAACATACCAACGTAGCAAGACAAACGACAGAAAAATATACAAAAAATTGAAAAACATTTCCAAACGTTCCAAGAACCAAACTCACTGACACTTTTGTGATATTTTAATTAGTAATCAACAAAGTGTATAACGAAGGGTGTAGATCAGGTTTGCAGCCAACCCTCAGTTTGAATAACAGGTTTTGTTCAAATGCACTGACGCAATATTGCAAATTAAATATCAGGTCATCCACATTGTTAGTCATGCAGATAGTTTGGTCTAGTACTTGTCTAGTAATTAAGTTGTTATTCCAAAAAATGTCTTCAAACTTTTGGAATAACAATTAAAAAAAACTTTATCTCTAAAATATTATTAAACTAAAATATCATCTAAGCTCAGGTAAGTTACTGACACTAGCGAAATTGAATAAACTTCCAAAAATATCTTCTCGATCATCGCACGAAAAAACTATGTCATACGATTTGATTTGCTTTGATGAATACTTGATATCATATATATTTACGAACATTCCTAAAGTCTATGAATGATGATTGTTTAGTGATTGAATATATCTTTAAACTATCATTTCAAATTAAAGGACCTTTTAATTTCTTTGATACATGAATATCTTTAAACTTATAAACACTCGAGCCCACTTATTACTAATTAAGAAGATTTTAATCTTACGCTTACAGCTTACAGCTTACAGCTTGCAGAGATTGAGACAAATAGAGCATTGATTTGGGCGTTACAATACTACAATACAATTATCCAAATAAGTAGAAAAATAAGGAAGAAACATTGAACAACTTGAAAATGTTAGGATCTTGGGGGGCATTTTCTTTATGACTGACAGAGAAAACCCTCGATATTTTTTAGTTCCACAACTTTCGCTATATTTTACACTCGTAAGAGTATGATATGGCTCATGCTTCTCTGGAATCCAATGCACTTGGCAAGTAATTTTTTTTAAAGAAATAACACTGATTTTACCTCGTTATCGTTTGCAGAACAGGACGATACTTACAGTACAGACCAAAACCAAGAAGAACCAAATGCTGTAACATCATTAAGACTGTTGCAAATGCAAGATATCTTCTACAGTGAACAGCTGACGATGTCGAACAAGGCTCGATTAGCAAGAATTTGAAATTCAATATTTTTAGAAGAAAGTTAATCATACATGAAGATATAGGCTCCGCCTTTAAAGATGCCTTTACTCTCAGAGCTGTCTATCAGGTGTCCGAATGAAGCCCGAATGAAGCCCGAATATAGCCCGAATATAGCCCGAATGATCTCCGAGTCAATAACCCCAGAGCCTGATAGACACGCTTAGCTGCACATTTTCATGCCATTCGATCGTTTGAATGAACAATTCTTCCAAACTCTGCTATAATTATTCTTCGCTTCAACCTCATAGTGAAATTCTCTTTGCCGAGACTTCAAAAGTCCTAGACAATCTGTGAAACAACACAGCAAAAACAGAACCTTGCTTCTAAACGCAGTGGTCCTGACAATCTAAGCAAAAGAGTCGTGTACATCTTGTCCGCCTTCTCTTGATCCAGACTCCCGCGTTTCAGAAGCGTCGCTCTTTCCAGGCTCTCTCGATCCAGGCCTTCTGCCAAACGCCTCGTTTTCATTCCAACTCGATCCAGGTTCTACTGCTTCATATATATTCGGTTCTGCTTTCTCTTTAGGTAGTCTGACTTTACTTCCGATGCCTTCGTTTCCGGTTGCTGTGTTTCCGGTTCCTCTGTTTCCGATACCTGTGATCCCGGTTCCTATGTTTCCGGTTCTTCTGTTTTCGGTGCCTGTGTTTCTGGTTCCTGTGCTTCCGATTCCTCTGTTTCCGATTCCTCTGTTTCCGGTTCCTGTGTTTCCAGTTGCTGTGTTTCCGGTTACTGTGTTTCCGGTTCCTCTGTTTTCGATACCTGCGATCCCGGTTCCTATGTTTCCGGTTCTTCTGTTTTCGGTGCCTGTGTTTCCGGTTCCTGTGCTTCCGATTCCTCTGTTTCCGGTTCCTCTGTTTCCGGTTCCTTCTGATTCTTGACCCTCGTACACAGGGTTCGTAGCGCTCCAATTCGATCCTTCGTTTGTGACCAATTCATCATTGGACTTCTTCTTTCTGAAACACCAGCAACAAGTACCGATTGCGGTCATAACTGAGCCAATAAAAATGCCTATTCCCATGCTGCCCCCTGTAGATAACTCAGAACTCTCTAGAAATAATGATAAATAAAACATCATCAGTAAGTTTGTGCACAATAGAGCTCTTGAGTTATGACGTATTTCCGGTTCCAACTGCTTACAAAAATACTTAAATAAAGCGAAAAACTGTTCTCAATTATTTAACCTCCACCTGAAACAATTAGAACTTTGGACAACAAATCCTGTCATAAAGAAAAAGTAAGAACAATCTTTATAGAACTGCTTTTTAATTTGGACCCGGAAGTCGTTTGTTCACACGATTGAAGTCACGATAAAGCTATATTTATGGCGGCCATGACAAGAGATTTCATTTCTCAAAGGAGAAAAAATTCGATTGCTTCCGTAAAACCGCTCTACTCTTCTCGTCCTTGGGAAAACTAACGTATATTTTGAATTTCTTGATATTCAATAATAATAAGTTGCATTGCAGGTTGCAGAGCGAGCGTTGTTCGTATTACCACCAGGCCGCATGCAGCAAATTTTCATTGTTGCAGAGAGTAGAAAGAGTTTCTACTTCTGCAACAAATTAAATGTTGCGCGACAAGTTGCACGATTTTGTTGCTTGAATTTCCACGCCTTTAAATAACCAAGTGAAACACATGAAGCTCGAAGAAATACAACAATATCAATGTCTGACATACCTTCAGTTGGTGAATTGGTCTTACATTTGGTCTTCGTAAGATAATTGGTTGTCATGACAATAGTGTTACATGACTTGGACAAGAACCCAAGGAAGTCGTTGGTCACGTGCTTCAGGTTATCACAGTCTTTGTGGTAACAGGTTTTCATGTAGCTTCTCGAGTTTGCAGTATCGCTCAAGAAGATGGCTCTGTTCGAGGTCATCTCGTTCCAGAAGCTGACGTGATCGCTTCTGAGGAAAGAAAGCAGGTTGTCATAATCATTTTTATTGAGATTGCTTGGGCGTCCGCTGAAATTAAGTCGAAAAACTTGTAGCTTGTACTTTGGTTCATCTTTCTTGTAGTAATAGGAAAAATCATTGAGTAATTGGTAGTCATTGGAATACCGTCCCACAGCTACTAAAAAGTCCCCTTTGAAGCTATTATTAGCGATGGCATCGTACTGTTCCGGGAAACCCAACTTTAGAATTGACTCCACGTGTTGTGAATTAGGAGTTGAATTGTAGTTCATCATGGTGTCCATGATAATAGCACCCTGAAGTTGACCGTAAGGAGCAACAGACATGTCGCGGAACAAATTGTAGTAACGACTAAAGTTGGCCACAAAAGCACGGCTTCCACACCCTAGCTTTGCGCATGCGTAGCCTGGTAATGTGTTGTTCTCCCACTCCTCAAAGTCAAAAGCGACGAACATCACAGAATATGCACGTGTACGGCTGCCTGTGACGAAAAAGAAAAGCGGTAAAAATGTCAGCTCAAAAAATCCCCCTCCCCTTTCCCCAAAAAGAATTTTTCTTAGCTCACTTGACGTTCTGGTCAGCTGTCTTGCCACTTGCAGCATAGCAACCACGCCTGATCCGTTGTCGTCAACGCCTTTTGTGTCGGGCATGGTGTCATAGTGTGCACCAATAAGAATAACCCTGTCGTATACGGTTTTATACTGTCTACCGGGTAATACACCCACGACGTTCTTACCGATCCATGGTGTTCCTGGTCTCTGCAAAAACAGAAGTTCAAATATAATTAGCTGGTGTTTTGGTATCAACGCCAGGATAAAGGAATGTGTCTAACCTAGTTCTTCCTTTACGCAAATACGTACGTGCGCATACCTTTTTGAGAAATTCACAAAATTTTCAGATTTGCATTTATGGAAAGCAAAAACTTAACTTTTGGAGTGAAAGTGTTTGAGGCCATGCGGACCCGTGCGTACTTGCCAAAATGTCCTAGCTACGCCCCATGACTTGGGCAGTTGATTCGGGGAGAGGAAGAAAGGGGTAGAGGGAAAAAATGTCGGGATCGGAGGAGACAAAGTACAGATGTAATACACGATTTTCTCATTACAGACCACGTGTCATTCCCTAGGCTCGGATTTCAGGCTTCCGTTTCGTACGCGCCCGAGATTCTCTTCCCCGTGACGGTGTAAAGTATTGCAGGCCCGTACGAAACCCCAGCGGCTGAAATCTGAGCCTAGACATTCTCTTGATTACTATCTAATTATTCACAACTGTGACAATCAAGGAGATAACTTATAGAGGTAAAACTTAGGCAAAGAAACGTATTCACAAGGGAATGCGTTAGAACTGGTAAGATATCAAGCGACCAACACTCAGGATCCTAAAATAAGTGAGGAGAAAGTGCTGCCTTTGTAATCACATCTACAAATGGTTAGACTTTCAAGTCTTCTCGGATAAGGACTTTAAACCGTAGGCCCTGTCTCCCAACCCTTCCTTAACCTGTAAATGGGGGACATAAAAGAACCTGTTGAATTATTGGTGTAAGAGTAGGGGATTGTCTCCCGGTTCAACAGCCTATCCCAATTTGGAGGCATAACACTAATTACTAACAATTCACTCATGATTGTAAGCTGCACGGCTGCTAATAGCGCCTTTATATGCAACCTGTAAAGTCCTCCACTGGTCAAAAAGATGATAAAACTTGTGTACTTTAGGCTAAGGAGTACTAAGGAGTTCAAACGTCGATCTTCTCATGAGGCATCAATTGAAAGAAGAAGACTGCCTTATTATTCATTGTTTCAATGCGTTCGGCTTATGAGAAGATCGACGTTTGAACTGTTTGGCCCATGCAGTTTAAACGTCGATCTTCTCATGAGCCGAACGCATTGAAAACAATGGATAATAAGGCGGTCTTCTTTGATGTCATTAGGTTCGGCTCATGAGAAGATCGACGGTTTGGACTGGGTATTAGTGTAGTATACCCATACCGGCTTAAACTGTTCTGTCCAAGTGTGAAGTCCTAATGAAGTTAATTTTTCCCGGATGTAGTTTCGTGCCAGTCTTTTACCGTCAGGATTGGTCACGTGATGACGATTCATGTTGAAATGTTTCAGGTCATTTAAGAGGATGTTGCCGCTTGATGACCCTTGAACGGTGTCAGCTACTCGGAGAAAAATAACATAGGTGGATAGATAAATATGAAAGACAGACAGACAGACAGACAGAAGCGGATATAAGCCAAACGGCTTTTAAAACAGGTACACATGCCAGACAGAATTCACTAGATATTCGAATAGAAACCTGAAGTTTGGTTTGAATAAATTACAAGGGCTGTCAAAACATGTCTGTTAAACTTAAAACTGTCGAGCTGACTGTATTAAAATTACAAGAAAATAGAGCATTTCGTTTTGGTTGTCAGTTTCTTGCTTCTAGATCTTGTTTTCTACCAAGACAATGATTTTTGGAATACAGGCGGTATATGAACTGGATCAAAGTGTGCTTCAACCGAACGTCAATGGAATGAAGATTCACAAGAATTAAGCTTAAATAGTCGAAAATAGTGAATGAATAGGTCAACGGGCACGTTCTAAATAATAGGCGACTTGAAAGGAAGTTATGAGGTTATCCCTATGTAAAAACTCCCCCCCAAAAAATGACAAAAAAATACATTAAAAAGAAACAATCCCTAAGCAGCGTAATTAGCGAAAATTCATTATAAATGGAATATAAATATATAAATATTTAAAATCATCTTTCGAGCATTTTACTCGGTGTATTTCAATTCAATGCTTCATTTTGAGGGTTTGAAGCAGTAAAAAGTTCAGAAAATAAGCTTAATCAACTGAACCTGAAAAGAAACTCGAAGTGTTCACGCTTCGAGTGCCCTCACTTTAAAGCACGTGTGCAGTGTAGTGATATCCCGTTTTTAGAAATTAAAATTTCTAAACTCATCAGCTACCGAACCAGTATTTTAACTCGTAGATCGTATTTTATCAAGTCTTTAAAGTTTTAAACCTGATAAAACACTCCTACTCGTTTATTAAACAGCACGTATGCGTTATGCATCCTTAACTTTATAGATAATTCACGAACAAATAAAAAATTCTAGCCGAACTTGTATGTATTAAAGTTATTTACATTTACATTTACCATATAAGCCTAAAATTCAATACTGAATATAAATATCTATCAAAAACGAATCTTGAAGAGGTAAAAAGTTAACATAATATACCACAACTGGCTTGAGTTGATATTGTTGTACACATTTTCGCCAGTATATCCGTATAAAAGACATATGAAGCTTGTTGAGACTGCGTTGGTGTGATCATAGTTAATGGAGTGGAATGGTTTGGAAACCTATTGTTCTAGGTTTTTGTTCAACCTTTTCTATTGTTATATGACGTTGACCGTGCACAGAGAAGAAAAAGTTGCAGCGTTTGTTCATCGTAAATTAGAGAACATAGACGTTTTTTCCTCAAAAATGTTATAAAATAGGAGATATTTCTTAATTAATTCTATATGATAAAAATTAATTGTTTACTGAAAAGGGTACTGAATCACCTTTTTGAACGATTTCTTATTTATCATCTTGTAACTTAACTGTATCTGCGCGGGATTATATATCCTCTTCTTTGTAATCTTAGAATGAAAATTTTACACTTTCAAAATGTTCGTACATGAAAATAGTACAGAAACTAGTATTTTCAGCCATACTTGCTTTGGTTCATTGTGCACGGTCAATATCACGTGATGGTACGCTTCAACATCGCTCGCCAAACAAAAACCTAGAACAATAGGTTTCCAAACCATTCCACTCCATTAACTATGGTGTGATCAATACGACAAGACATGAGAAGGAAACTTATTAAGCAGCGGTAAAAAAGTGATTATCCTGATTATTAATAGTAGAAACTTAGACCTCTTTTATAATAATTTCTTATACCAGTACGAGTATTTACAATACATACCAAAGCACGCCAAAGCGAGCACAATACAAAGTTGTCTTAACCAAGTCTGACAATCCATCTGCTTGCAAAGAAACCACTCTTTCGCTCTCCAAGATTCTTCCTCTTATTTTTCTATCCGAGGACTTGTTTTGGCCTTTAGACTAAGTCCTTTTCTTGCTGAAACCTCCGTCCGTATTTATGAAACAATAGAAAAAATATATAGATTTTTAATTGTATTCGTTTTTCCTAGAATCCCTATCGCCCCAGGTGTTTCTATGCAAATTTTGAAATATGTTTTCTTTTGATGAGGTCTTTGCTCACGTTAGCGTGACATTTGAAATATTTGTCACGTTCAATTTATCATATCAATATCAGCAAAACCGGCTGTGAATTTGTGTAAAAACTGTCTTTCAGTAATCCGGAGATTCGAAGATACCTGTATGAATTTTTCAACGAACCTTGGATATTTTTCTGGAGAATGTTTGATGGAGTGGGTAAGTGGGTAAAATAATCTCAAATCGAAGCCATTGACTCTAGATAATCGATACATAAACGTCAACATAACTATACGACGCGTGTACTAAATGTTTTCATCACTGAATGAAAAACTCAAATCCAGAGGTAATGAGTCTATATAGAATAAATACTTTATTCCATAACTTATGTAAGCACTAAACAAACCGAAAACTGAAAACTATTATTCACTGAAATGTCGTTTCTCCGCCTTGAGTGCCAAGGTAACACTATCATACCGAGAACTTCCAGTTCAATTTTTGTGCTGTCATTTATGACGTCATGTCACGTTACGCCATTTCACGCTATGTGACGTCATGTCACGCTGTAAGTGTAGGAGCTATGCTATAGTTTTCAGGCTTCAGACGGTTGTTGGTCCTCAGGAGCTTCTGTCTGGGCTGTAACGTCAGTCCTGCCTTCTTCCATCTGGTCGTTCGCTACCAGAACATTTTGATCGTTTTGTTTTCGTCTTTGACAGCAAACCCATCCCGCGATGGCATTAACGACAACAAATATAGTAGCAGCTATACCTATCACTCCTCCTTCTGCAGCGTCCAGACCTAAACGGTTGAAAAAAGACAAAACTCGTTAGCACCTGAGCTAGTTAACGTGTGTGCGACTTTGAAGTCAAAAGCTTCAACGACCTTTAACTGAACTACGTAAAGTATAAAACATTTTGAGCACAACTAAAACATTTACCTTCATTTGGTGAATCTCTTTTACTTTTACACGTGTTTCTCGTTAGATCATTAGTTGTCATGACAATAGTGTCACATGACTTGGACAAGAATCCAAGGAAGTCGTTCGTCACGTGACTCAAGTTATCGCAGTCTTTGTGGTAACATTTTCTCATGTAGCTTCTCGAGTTTGCAGTATCGGTCAAGAAGATGGCTCTGTTCGATGTGATTTCGTTCCAGAAACTGATGTGGTCACTTCTAAGGAAAGGGGACAATTTAGCATGGATTTCTGCAGAAATATTGATTGGCGGGCCATCGAAAGGAAGTGGAAACACTCGTAGCTTGTACTTGTAAACTTGTGCACGGCCTGGAAATGTTAAAGGAACGTTACGGTAATGTGTTATAAGCAAAAGACTAAAACATCCCAATCTTTCAACACAAAGATCAGCAATTAACATGCACAGCCTGGCGTACCAACACGAGTATCAGCAACATGCACACCCTAACGTACCAACACCGCGAGCATCAGCAACAAGCACAGTCTGGCGTACCAACACGAGCATCATTAACATGCACAGCATGGCGTACCAACACGAGCATCAGCAACATGCATAGTCTGGCGTACCAACACGAGCATCAGCAACATGCACAGCATGGCGTACCAACACGAGCATCAGCAACATGCACAGTATGGCGTACCAACACGAGCATCAGCAACAAGCACAGTCTGGCGTACCAACACCGCGAGCATCAGCAACATGCACAGCATGGCGTACCAACACGAGCATCAGAAACATGCAAAGCCTGGCGTACCAACACGAGTATCAGCAACATGCACACCCTAACGTACCAACACCGCGAGCATCAGCAACAAGCACAGTCTGGTGTACCAACACGAGCATCAGCAACATGCATAGTCTGGCGTACCAACACGAGCATCAGCAACATGCACAGCATGGCGTACCAACACGAGCATCAGCAACATGCACAGCATGGCGTACCAACACGAGCATCATTACAATGCACAGCCTGGCGTACCAACACCGCGAGCATCAGCAACAAGCACACCCTTTCCCATTAACTGTTGGTTTATTTTACTATATTTGTATACTAATACTGGTATTCATGCACACCTTTAACAATATAATAGTATTTAAAGGTGTTAAGCAGCGGCATGTCATCTGAATATCGTCCCGTAACAAGTAAAAAATCACCCCGCCTCGCGTTTCCAATAATACTATTATATTGGTTGGGAAATATCTTCTTCAGTTGTAGAGGTACATTCTGTGAATTAGGAGTTGAATTGTAGTTCATCATGGTGTCCATGATAATAGCACCTTGAAGCTGGCCGTAACGAGCGATAGACATGTTGGGGAACAAATTGTAGTAACGACTAAAGTTGGCCACAAAAGCACGGCTTCCACACCCTAGCTTTGCGCATGCGTAGCCTGGTAATGTGTTGTTCTCCCACTCCTCAAAGTCAAAAGCGACGAACATCACAGAATATGCACGTGTACAGCTGCCTGTGACGAAAAAGAAAAGCGGTAAAAATGTCAGCTCAAAAAATCCCCCTCCCCTTTCCCCAAAAAGAATTTTTCTTAGCTCACTTGACGTTCTGGTCAGCTGTCTTGCCACTTGCAGCATAGCAACCACGCCTGATCCGTTGTCGTCAACGCCTTTTGTGTCGGGCATGGTGTCATAGTGTGCACCAATAAGAATAACCCTGTCGTATACGGTTTTATACTGTCTACCGGGTAATACACCCACGACGTTCTTACCGATCCATGGTGTTCCTGGTCTCTGCAAAAACAGAAGTTCAAATATAATTAGCTGGTGTTTTGGTATCAACGCCAGGATAAAGGAATGTGTCTAACCTAGTTCTTCCTTTACGCAAATACGTACGTGCGCATACCTTTTTGAGAAATTCACAAAATTTTCAGATTTGCATTTATGGAAAGCAAAAACTTAACTTTTGGAGTGAAAGTGTTTGAGGCCATGCGGACCCGTGCGTACTTGCCAAAATGTCCTAGCTACGCCCCATGACTTGGGCAGTTGATTCGGGGAGAGGAAGAAAGGGGTAGAGGGAAAAAATGTCGGGATCGGAGGAGACAAAGTACAGATGTAATACACGATTTTCTCATTACAGACCACGTGTCATTCCCTAGGCTCGGATTTCAGGCTTCCGTTTCGTACGCGCCCGAGATTCTCTTCCCCGTGACGGTGTAAAGTATTGCAGGCCCGTACGAAACCCCAGCGGCTGAAATCTGAGCCTAGACATTCTCTTGATTACTATCTAATTATTCACAACTGTGACAATCAAGGAGATAACTTATAGAGGTAAAACTTAGGCAAAGAAACGTATTCACAAGGGAATGCGTTAGAACTGGTAAGATATCAAGCGACCAACACTCAGGATCCTAAAATAAGTGAGGAGAAAGTGCTGCCTTTGTAATCACATCTACAAATGGTTAGACTTTCAAGTCTTCTCGGATAAGGACTTTAAACCGTAGGCCCTGTCTCCCAACCCTTCCTTAACCTGTAAATGGGGGACATAAAAGAACCTGTTGAATTATTGGTGTAAGAGTAGGGGATTGTCTCCCGGTTCAACAGCCTATCCCAATTTGGAGGCATAACACTAATTACTAACAATTCACTCATGATTGTAAGCTGCACGGCTGCTAATAGCGCCTTTATATGCAACCTGTAAAGTCCTCCACTGGTCAAAAAGATGATAAAACTTGTGTACTTTAGGCTAAGGAGTACTAAGGAGTTCAAACGTCGATCTTCTCATGAGGCATCAATTGAAAGAAGAAGACTGCCTTATTATTCATTGTTTCAATGCGTTCGGCTTATGAGAAGATCGACGTTTGAACTGTTTGGCCCATGCAGTTTAAACGTCGATCTTCTCATGAGCCGAACGCATTGAAAACAATGGATAATAAGGCGGTCTTCTTTGATGTCATTAGGTTCGGCTCATGAGAAGATCGACGGTTTGGACTGGGTATTAGTGTAGTATACCCATACCGGCTTAAACTGTTCTGTCCAAGTGTGAAGTCCTAATGAAGTTAATTTTTCCCGGATGTAGTTTCGTGCCAGTCTTTTACCGTCAGGATTGGTCACGTGATGACGATTCATGTTGAAATGTTTCAGGTCATTTAAGAGGATGTTGCCGCTTGATGACCCTTGAACGGTGTCAGCTACTCGGAGAAAAATAACATAGGTGGATAGATAAATATGAAAGACAGACAGACCGAAATATGACACTGACATCCAGACAGAAACAGACAGGATAGACAGACAGACAGACAGTTGGACAGAGAGACAAATAGATAAACCGAATGGTGCTTCAAAACTTCTTAAAGATTTGTTAATGGTGAGACAGACAGACAGACAGACAAATAGACAGAAAGACAAAAAGTACTAGATTTAAAACATCTTAAAAATTAAAATTATTTTTTTGAATGCATAGACAAGTATGACAACTACAGACAGACAGACAGACAGAAAAAAACGATAGAAATCGTTGAAGCTATGTTTATTCAACCGTATAACGAAAACATGGATTTACACGTGCTTCAACTGCAACCGTTATGTAAACATAGAGGAAAGTGCGCTTCAATTGAATGTCAATATACAATGAAACTTCACGAAAGGTCCAAATGGTCCATAGTGTTTCTAGAGCACTTTATAAGTACTTTCTTAAGTAAAGTGGGTAAAATAATCTCAAATCGAAGCCTTTGACTCTAGATAATCGATACATAGACGTCAACATAACTATACGTCGTGTACTAAATGTTTTCATCACTGAATGAAAAACAACTCAAATCCAGAGGTAATGAGTCTATATAGAATAAATACTTTATTCCATAACTTATGTAAGCACTAAACAAATTGAAAACTGAGAACGATTATTCACTGAAATGTCGTTTCTCCGCCTTGAGTGCCAAGGTAACACTATCATACCGAGAACTTCCAGTTCAATTTTTGTGCTGTTATTTATGACGTCATGTCACGTTACGCCATTTCATGCTGTGACGTCATGTCACGCCGTAAGTGTAGGAGCTACGCTATAGTTTTCAGGCTTCAGACGGTTGTTGGTCCTCAGGAGCTTCTGTCTGGGCTGTAACGTCAGTCCTGCCTTCTTCCATCTGGTCATTCGCTACCAGAACATTTTGATCGTTTTGTTTTCGTCTTTGACAGCAAACCCATCCCGCGATGACATTAATGGCAACAAACATAGTAACAGCTACACCTATCCCTCCTCCTGCTGCAACCGTCATACCTAAACGGTTGAAAAAAGACAAAACTCGTTAGCACCTGAGTTAGTTAACGTGTGTGCGACTCTTGAAGTCAAAAGCTTCAACGACCTTTAACTGAACTACGTAACGTGTAAAACATTTTGAGCACAACTAAAACATTTACCTTCATTTGGTGAATCTCTTTCACTTTTACATGTGTTTATCATTAGATATTTGGTTGTCATGACAATAGTGTCACATGACTTGGACAAGAATCCAAGGAAGTCGTTGGTCACGTGACTCAAGTTATCGCAGTCTTCGTGGTAACATTGTCTCATGTAGCTTCTCAAGCTTGCAGTATCGGTCAAGAAGATGGCTCTGTTCGATGTAACATCGTTCCAGAAACTGACGTGGTCGCTTCTGAGGAAAAAGCCGATTTTTCCTTTCTCTTCCTTAGAAAGTTTCGTGGTTTGTCCATCAAAATGGAGTGGAAAAAACTGTAGCTTGTACTTCTTACTTCGTCCCTGGCCTGGAATTTTAAAAGAAAACCTTACGGTGGTAATGTGTATTATGAATAATCAGCTAGACAGCCTGAACTACCAACACCTGCAACACAAGCATCAGTAACATACACAGCCTGAACTAACAACACCTGCAACACAAGCACATCAGTAACATACACAGCCTGAAATACCAACACCTGCAACACCAGCATCAGCAACATACACAGCCTGAACTACCAACACCTGCAACACAAGGATATCAGTAACATACACAGCCTGAACTACCAACACCTGCAACACAAGCATATCAGCAACATACACAGCCTGAACGTACTACCAACACCTGCAACACAAGCATATCAGTTACATACACAGCCTGAACTACCAACACCTGCAACACCAGCACATCAGTAACATACACGGCCTTACCTTTTTCCCTTTCTAACATAGTTTATTTTACTATATTTGTACTAGTACTGGTATTCATACATACCTTTAACATTATAATAGTATGCAAATATGTTAATCAGCGGCATGTCGTCTGTATATCGTCCCGTAACAAGTAAAAAATCACCCCTTTTCTGGTTTCCAATGATACTATGATACTGATGAGGAAAAATGGTCTCCAGTTGTGGGGGTATGTTCTGTGAATTAGGAGTTGAGTCGTAGTTCATCATGGTGTCCATGATAATAGCACCCTGAAGTTGACCGTATTTACCGACATACATGTTAGGGAACAAATTGTAATACTGACTAAAGTTGGACACAAAAGCACGGCTTCCACACCCTAGCTTTGTGCATGCCACGTATGGTACCAATGTGTTGTTCTCCCACTCCTCAAAGTCAAAAGCGACGAACATCACAGAATATGCACGTGTACAGCTGCCTGTGACGAAAAAGAAAAGCGGTAAAAATGTCAGCTCAAAAAATCCCCCCCCCCCTTCCCCTTTCCCCCAAAAGAATTTTTCTTAGCTCACTTGACGTTCTGGTCAGCTGTCTTGCCACTTGCAGCATAGCAACCACGCCTGATCCGTTGTCGTCAACGCCTTTTGTGTCGGGCATGGTGTCATAGTGTGCACCAATAAGAATAACCCTGTCGTTTACGGTTTTATACTGTCTACCGGGTAATACACCCACGATGTTAGAACCGCTCAATAATTTTCCTTGTGTCTGCAAAAACAGAAGTTCAAATATAATTAGCTGGTGTTTTGGTATCAACGCCAGGATAAAGGAATGTGTCTAACCTAGTTCTTCCTTTACGCAAATACGTACGTGCGCATACCTTTTTGAGAAATTCACAAAATTTTCAGATTTGCATTTATGGAAAGCAAAAACTTAACTTTTGGAGTGAAAGTGTTTGAGGCCATGCGGACCCGTGCGTACTTGCCAAAATGTCCTAGCTACGCCCCATGACTTGGGCAGTTGATTCGGGGAGAGGAAGAAAGGGGTAGAGGGAAAAAATGTCGGGATCGGAGGAGACAAAGTACAGATGTAATACACGATTTTCTCATTACAGACCACGTGTCATTCCCTAGGCTCGGATTTCAGGCTTCCGTTTCGTACGCGCCCGAGATTCTCTTCCCCGTGACGGTGTAAAGTATTGCAGGCCCGTACGAAACCCCACGGCTGAAATCTGAGCCTAGACATTCCCTTGAGTATTATCTAATTATTCACAACTGTGACAATCAAGGAGATAACTTATAGAGGTAAAACTTAGGCAAAGAAACGTATTCACAAGGGAATGCGTTAGAACTGGTAAGATATCAAGCGACCAACACTCAGGATCCTAAAATAACTGAGGAGAAAGTGCTGCCTTTGTAATCACATCTACAAATGGTTAGACTTTCAAGTCTTCTCGGATAAGGACTTTAAACCGTAGGCCCTGTCTCCCAACCCTTCCTTAACCTGTAAATGGGGGACATAAAAGAACCTGTTGAATTATTGGTGTAAGAGTAGGGGATTGTCTCCCGGTTCAACAGCCTATCCCAATTTGGAGGCATAACACTAATTACTAACAATTCACTCATGATTGTAAGCTGCACGGCTGCTAATAGCGCCTTAATATGCAGCCTGTAAAGTCCTCCACTGGTCAAAAAGATGATAAAACTTGTGTACTTTAGGCTAAGGAGTACTAAGGAGTTCAAACGTCGATCTTCTCATGAGGCATCAATTGAAAGAAGAAGACTGCCTTATTATTCATTGTTTCAATGCGTTCGGCTTATGAGAAGATCGACGTTTGAACTGTTTGGCCCATGCAGTTTAAACGTCGATCTTCTCATGAGCCGAACGCATTGAAAACAATGGATAATAAGGCGGTCTTCTTTGATGTCATTAGGTTCGGCTCATGGGAAGATCGACGGTTTGGACTGGGTATTAGTGTAGTATACCCATACCGGCTTAAACTGTTCTGTCCAAGTGTGAAGTCCTAATGAAGTTAATTTTTCCCGGATGTAGTTTCGTGCCAGTCTTTTACCGCCAGGATTGGTCACGTGATGACGATTCATGTTGAAATGTTTCAGGTCATTTAAGAGGATGTTGTTGCTTGATGACCCTTGAACGATGTCAGCTACTCGGAGAAAAATAACATAGGTGGATAGATAAATATGAAAGACAGACGGACAGACAGACAGAAGCGGATATAAGCCAAACGGCTTTTAAAACAGGTACACATGCCAGACAGAATTCACTAGATATTTGAATAGAAACCTGAAGTTTGGTTTGAATAAATTACAAGGGCTGCTGAAACATGTCTGTTAAACTTAAAACTGTCGTGGTGACTGTATTAAAATTACATAGACTGTGAACAGTCCCTCTTTTCCCTCCTAACTCAGTCGAGTCGGGTTTTTTCCTGCCTTGGACGCGCGGGGAGTGGAGGCGAGTTTGAAGCGGCACGCGGGAGAGGAAAAGTAGGGACTGTGGACAACACACAGAGAAATGAATTACGCGTTGCCCACACAACGCAAAATTCCCATTGGTTGAAAATGATCCATCTGTCAACGAGCTGTCAAGGTGGAAAGCTATAGTCCAGATCCACCTGATTACTAGTATATTAAAGCATCGCTGTTTCGAGCCGCCGGGTTTTTAAATTAAAATCTTTCTTGAAAACCGAAACTTATGTCAGAGGATTGTTTTCCAGCAGAGCGAAAACTGATCGCAGCAGCAGTCAAACCTACTGTAATTCGCTGGTGAATTCGTTCTAAATGATCGACGATCGAGCGGCCGAATGGAGAAGACAGACGTGTTTGTGTGTTTGTAGTCGACCCGTAGTCGAATCTTGCTCCACAGTCGGCGTCAACGGGGAGGGAGATTAATACGAACACTGATATTAAATGGAGCCCTGCAAAGGAGAGCAGTGATTCTTGTGCGACCTCAAGCTTCTCAACAAGCCCGCATCAAAGAACAGTATAAATTGTTTGATGAGTTCGGCTCTTCTTTTCGTATCGGCTCATACTTTCAAGGGGAAATCAGATTCCTACAACTTTAGGCGCAAAATACCCCGAGTTTGAAGCGGAAAAAATAAACCAGTCAGCTGGACACACGAATTAAGGAAAAATATATTCAAAATATCCCCAGAAACACCGAACAAATATAATTCACACACGATTGACTTGGTTCGCGGTTTCTTTTGGCTCCAGTTATGACTTTTATTTATAAATATATTTTGGTGTCTCAAGAATATCACATGTTCGTACTTTTGAAAGTAATTTTAATTCAAACTTTATTGTATAACTGTAAAACTATCAGCGAAAAGTCAGTTGTGTTGAACGGTATTTAATATAAACATATCCTAGACTTGCCGGAGCCGTCATTGACAAGTATTTGACAAGTGTGAAAAAGGGGCGGTAAATCATTTCTCTGTGTGTTGTCCATAGCCTCCTACGCAGACGCTCTTAGGGTCGTCACGCAATACTTCTCTCCCCACGAACGTCTGCTTACTTGAGCAGAACATTCCTTTCCAATTGTGATCATGAGCCAATCCAAATCGACCAATTGTTTTCGATGACCCAATTACAAACGTCGATAGAAAATTCTGCGGTGACACTAGATCAATGTTGTTCATAGTCTATCATCAAGTTGTGCAAAAGCCAATTAAAGCGAACTGGTTTTGTATAAAGCAGAAATGATGGCACTGATATAAATACATGTAAATAGCTTGAACACCGTGTAATAAACTAAATTTCGGAAGTTACTTCTTCGTCGTCGGAGCCTGTAAAAGTCCTTCTTTACACATATCTTCTTGCCATTTGGTTTTGTGCTGAGATTTTTACGGACAAACGGATTGTTCTTAGATTTATTTTTATGTGGGTGACCTTAGGGTGACCTTAGCACCAATGAACGTGAATGCGTTTGATTATTTGTCAGATATATGTTACAAGTGCTTACTTCAATAGATCGCTTATTTTCCCAAATAAATTTGTACGATCTCCAGTTAATACTGGCTAGAGAAAGAGATAACCATGATAAATAAGTCAACAAAGACCGAAGTTTGAAATCAGATACGTTATCGTATGGTTCCCGCAAAAGTATTGCGGTCAAAGTCGTCCAACGACCAATCAGCACGAACCTTCTCGATTTTAGAAGGTTCATGCTGATTGGTCAATTCTTGGAAAGGAATGTTCTGCTCAAGTAAGCAGACGTTAGTGGGGAGAGAAACGTTGCGTGACGACGTGACGACCCTAAGAACGTCTGCAAAGGAGGCTATGTTGTCCACAGTCCCAACTTTTCCTCTCCCGCGTGCCGCTTCAAACTCGCCCCCACTCTCCGCGCGTCCAAGGCAGGAAAAAACCCGATTCGACTGAGTTAGGAGGGAAAAGAGGGACTGTTCACAGTCTAAAATTACAAGAAAATAGAGCATTCGTTTTGGTTGTCAGTTTCTTGCTTCTAGATCTTGTTTTCTACCAAGACAATGATTTTTGGAATACAGGCGGTATATAAACTGGATCAAAGTGTGCTTCAACGGAACGTCAATGGAATGAAGATTCACAAAAATTAAGCTTAAATAGTCGAAAATAGTGAATGAATAGGTCAACGGGCACGTTCTAAATAATAGGCGACTTGGAAGGAAGTTATGAGGTTATCCCTATGTAAAAACTCCCCAAAAAAAACGGCAAAACAAGACAAAAAAATACATTAAAAAGAAACAATCCCTAAGCAGCGTAATTAGCGAAAATTCATTATAAATGGAATATGAATATATAAATATTTAAAATCATCTCTCGAGTATTTTACCCGGTGTATTTCAATTCAATGCTTCATTTTAGAGGGTTTGAAGCAGTAAAAAGTTCAGAAAATAAGCTTAATTAACTGAACCTGGGAAAAAATGTTCACGCTTCGAGTGCCCTCACTTTAAAGCACGTGTGCAGTGTAGTGATATCCCGTTTTTAGAAATTAAAATTTCTAAATTAATCAGCTACCGAACCAGTATTTTAACTACAATACTGGTGACCACATTATTTACATACACGAACTTTTGTTATCAGTCAACTGTGTCGGCTGCACGCAGGCTATCAACTGTGCTTCCTTGTTTTGCACGCTTTACCCGAAATCTTAATAGCCTTTTCAGTCTGATTTATTTTAGTTTAAATATCAATTTTACAAAATGCACCTTAATTCAGTACTTACTCGTTGTCAGGATCAGAGTAAAAAGAAATATTAGAGCAATTTTCGAACGTAGATCCATCACGATCATCGAGCAGGATTGATCGAATACTTTAGTCGTGTGCGTTGCTTGTAATTGAATATGCAAATGATTTCCGAGAAATGAGTCTCGTTCCAGTCTTACGCGTTTGCTTCTTGGTAGACTGTGCCAAAATCGATCTGTCTCTAAACAGATTTATATTTATGGGTGGGTTGCCAAAAATTGACGGTCGGGGGGGAGGCCTGCCACAATCTCTACTAGATGGATAAACTTTTTCAGAGTGTGTCGGCATATGAAACAAAAAAAAATCCATAAAGTTTTACTAGTAAAGCATAAATATTTGCGGTGTTCAGCTTACCCATGAGATTAATATCGCCCTGGACCCCCACAGTTGCCACTTATACAATATTGCCTGGCTGCGTAACCAGCGTGGTTGGTCCTTGTAGTGTAGTGGTTAACACGTCGGACTAGTATACCGAAACCGTGGGTTCGAGTCCTGCCAAGGGCATATGATATTTTTCTCTTAATTCTTTATTGTAATATGAAAGTGTTGTTTTAAAACTTCAGAATGGCGTTTACACTTTGTTGATATATATCATTCTCTTTTCGTTGCATAGATATCAAAAGTTTTTTTCAAAAATGCAAGTTAGTAACTAATGACGAGCGACGTGAATCATTCCATGACTCTCTATCATTTCAAAGATAAACTAAAGTACATAGTAAAGCTGTAAGTGGCTAACAAGGGATTATGAGGCGCCAGGCCCAAGGAATTCAAACTTTGAGCGTTCTCTATTTGGTCAAGGAATATTTCAATCAGCTCAGTGCTAAAACTTGTTCTTGTTTCTGTAAGATACTTTTTATTTTGTAAGACATGTTATTTTGTAAAACACGGAATCGCGTAGACTGAGGAATTGGAATGGACGTCGGTTGCCACCGCATCTTGAATCGCAAAAAAAAAAAAAAAAAGTTGTATTTTCTGCTTTGGTATAGATAATCTTAATGCATAGCAAAAACATGTCCAACCTCTAAAATCTTATTTACGCTTCTTAATTCTGAATTTTGAGAGATTTTTTATTTTGGAAAATCCGGAACCGTGCATGGCTGGACTAGATTGGACTTCGGTAAACTGGATCTCCGGATCGCAAAGTGTTTTTGTTTACGCCGAATTTGCGACTTTTATCCTATAATTGTTATTTTAATATTCATAACTAGTAATTCTATGCTGACATTTTGCAAAAAATCAAGATAACTTTTTTTTCATAATTGGAAAAAAATATTAATATTGGATCTCAGATTGCAAAAGAGCACCTAATCCCTGATACAATACTTTCAGCATTGATTCTACATGAAGTGAATAGTCGAATGGTGAAATATTTCTTCATTTAAGCGTTGTGTCTTGAAGGTTTATACTGTGACGTCATCCCAGGCATCATAAATATACAAACTTTAACAGGTTCACACAAAAAATATTTAAAAAGCATTATCATCTTACTCATAGTTCCCACAATATTTACTTTATAATGGCCAGAGTTTAGTATTACAAGTAAAACAAATACACTCAAAAGCCTGGGATGATGTCACAGTCATTAACATATTGGAAGTATAATAATAATAATAATAATAATAATAATAATAATAATAATAATAATAATAATAATAATAATATAGAGTTCTTGAAAATGCATATAACAAAAGTCTCGATGCTTTTAACAAAAGGAGCAGACAGTTAGCAAGTGTAAACCTTTATAACTTAAAGACACAACACTTGAATGAAAAAATCATCATTCGACTTTTCACTTCATGTAGAATAAGTCAATACTGAAAGTATTGTATCAGGGGTTAGGTGCACTTTAAGTAAAAGCTTCTCAACTGTAGTACCTTGTTTACGAAATTCTGTTTGATAAATATAATATATTAAACATAATATACCCTGTTTCTAGAGGTCTTTCCTACCCTTCATCACCAACCAACAACTCAGCCTGATGGAAAAGATGAAAAACTGTGTCTGCTCACTGAGTTTACAAACACAATTTTCCATGACAACTCTGAGATCAAAATTTTATCATTTCATGTTGAAAAAACGTCTTTCTTTCAATGCATCTGTGAGATATTTTATCAACAGATGAAAAAACATCTTAACCCTGCATAGCCATTTCACATGCCTTTCTCATGTGGCAGCCATGTTGGTGGGAACAGTACATAGATTTTCCCCTCTTGTAGGCTCACATTGAAACTTTCTTGGAATAAGGTTCCTTGGCCATTTACAAAGGACTTCACTGTGCTGGGAATGAGCTGCCCTGTGATAAAGGATACATCACATTCTCTACTAGTATTTCAGCTAAATTTATGGAAATATCTACAAAGTTACAGAACTGGTAGACCTACACATATCTGCTGCATCGTGCTGCGTGATAAAGGAAGGTCAACTTTCTCTACTACAGGTAGTATTTCAGCCTAATTCATGGACATATCTACAAAGTTACAGAACTGGTAGACCTACACATATCTGTTGCGTTGTGCTGCGTGATAAAGGAAGGTCCACTTTCTCTACTACAGGTAGTATTTCAGCCTAATTCATGGACATATCTACAAAGTTATAGAATTGGTCTATCTCTTGTGTAGCTTTCTGTGGACTTGATGACAGGAAGATGTCAGGGTTGTCTTTCCCGCAGGTATCATGACAGGTTTGAATACAATCCCTGCCATTTACTTCCATGCCAATTAATGGTCCTGGGAGCAAAATGAAAAAATGAATAGAAGAAAAGAATAGGAAAGGTGGTCAAGGGAATCAAGGGTGGTGCAGTGGTAGCTCACTCGCCTCTCACTTCTGGGGTCTCAGGTTTAATTTTCAGACTGGGCATCTACCTAGACTATTTAATACTATTGCAGGTTGATGGATATATGTAAATTTATATAGGATGTAAAAAAAAAACAAAAAAAAAACTGAATTTATCTGAAATCTATGCGAGTAGAGTCTTTTAGGTCTCTTATAAACTGGCTCTCTTAACTTTGTAATGTTGCTGATGCCAACCTCATGCACACCTCATGCACACAGCCAACTTTGCAAAGAAGTGTAAGAAAACAGCAGTGAAAACTATTTTTCTTCCTATCTAAAAAAATAGAGTAATACAGTATTACTTTGGAACTGCAAAAACCACTTGCTGACGGCTCATGCTTCTCTTCACACTTCTTTTGTGCTTAGTACTTCCTGCATGCTGTATTCCCCCCCCTGCATGCTGTATTCCCCCCCTGCATGCTGTATTACTGAACAGAGCATGGAAAAAAGCTGTCATTATTAATTGTTAATTTGAGTGATTATCTCACCTTGTACTACTGCATTATTGTACTCTGTCGAACCAGTAACTCTGGCTATTTCATTGGCTTTCATGCTTACTTCCTTAGTCTGTACTAATATGCATTCCTGTGGAAAAACAACATTCTTTTCAGAGGAGTCAGAATAGCATACCTTCATGTCTCAACTCTGCAGTCCAAGCCACCACTCCTGGGGTTTAACCAGGTTTTCAGTTCTTTTTGAGGCAGAAAAACCGAAAAAAAGTTCCTTTCACAGTTCCCTGCGCCATCTTGAAAGGTAGTCCTGCCTTTGCATCAAAGGGAGACCAACTGTGAGCTTGCAATGATAGAGACATGTGAATAATAATTATTGTCCAAGGTGTTAAAAAAAGGTTTCTATCTCTATCACCAATGGTCTTGCTTTGATGCAAAGGCACTGCTTCCTTTCAAGATGGTGCAGGGAACTGTGAAAGGGACTAATGAAAAAAATTAATACAATATTCACTTGTTTTGTACCTTTTCTTTAATTTTTTCCAAGAAATTTTGAATTTTTTCTTTTCTTTGTGAGCTTTGAAAAAATATTACTAGACACACCTGCAAAATACAAAACAAAAGAATTCAAACACTTCCAAAATAATTGGTTTATGGCTTAATGTTGACCAATAGCTGTTATTATGGATGTATGCAAATGATATATTCTTTTGTTTTAACAATCATACAAGTGAGGCTATTGGGTCGATACCATGCTTGTCATCTTATTTGCATGCATCTGTAACAACTGCTATAGATGATATTTATTTAATTATTCATTTATTTAAGGTGACAGTTAATGTTTAGAGAAATCAAGGGTGGAGTAGTGGTAGTTCACTCGTCACTCACCCATGGGGTCTACCTCTATGCCACCCTTGATTCCCTAATCTATGTGATGTGGGGTCTAGGGTTTGATACCTGGACTCAACATCACAAACATTAGGGAATCAAGGGTGGAGTAGTGGTAGTACACTCGTCACTCTCCTCTCACCTCTGGGGTCTCAGGTTTGATTCCTGGACTGGGCATCACATATGAGTAGAGTTTCTTACATGCAGCCCTCTCCCTTGATTTGAGGGTTTTTCTCTAGGTTCTCTGGTTTTCCTCCCTCGCAAAACCTAACATGCTGAATTCCAATTTGAACTGTGAGTTAGAGCCATGCACTGACTTTGATTGGCCCAGAGTTTGCTTCAAGGAATTGATAAAAGTTAAAAAAAACCTAAACAAACAAAGAAACAAAGAAAAAACCTACTTCATTAAAAGGCTTTCTTCTGCTTCCTAGAGTGATGGGAACAATGCTTTTATTCTTCGCTGTGGATATTTTGACACTGGAGAGCTCATCTGATGTAGGAAGTGGCACAAAGTCATCGACATGTGCATCCTATGGAAGAAAGAGAAAAACAATTAAACAATCTTTTGTGTAATTGTTCCATAAAATATCCATACCTCCCCCATGGAGGCAGATTAGAGTTTTTGGGGATAGGAGGAACTTTAAGAATTATATAGCAAATATTATTCATGCTTACCTCTGGTAGTAATGACCATGTTACCTCTCCCGGCGCAGGTGTAAAGTCATGGAGATTGCTCCAGTTGTTGTTGTATAAACTCAAATCAGCTGCTTCAAACTGACCTGAAGGTAAACATCACATAAAAAATTACTAAATATATTTGGTTAATGGGAGGGGAGGATGAGTAGATGGAAAGGTCAATCAAATGAGAAAGTTGTTTTGTAGGACTCTAGGATGTAGATGGATGTATGAAAATGAACAAACAAAAGCAAGATGACAAAAAAATCATAAAAGAAAAAAAAGAAAGAAAGAAAAAAGAAAGTAAGAAAGAAAAAAAGAAAGAAAGAAAGAAAAGAAGAAAGAAAAAAAGAAAGAAAAATTGAAGGAAGATAAGAAGGAAGGAAGGAAAGAATAAAAGGAAGGAAAGAAGGAAGGCAGGAAGAAAGAAAGGAAGGAAGAAGGAAAGAAAGGAGAAAGGAAGGAAGAAAGGAAGGAAGGAAGGAAGGAAGGCAGGAAGAAAGGAAGGAAGGAAGGGAAAGAGATAAAGGAAGGAAAGAAAGATGGAAGAAAGAAAGAAAGGAAGGAAGGAAAGAAGGAATAGAAGGAGAGAAGAAAGGAGAAAACCATCAACTACAATGAAAACTTACTTTCAAGCTCAGGATAGTAATACTGAAAGCAAGCAAATTTCATTCCCGTCGAAGATTCTATTATAGGTTGTGTAGCACAACAAAGAAAGACATCCATCTTTTTGCAATCTCTAGTCCTGGAGACAGAATTGAACAACTACTTTCAGTTGATGCAGGGCTTGTCAGTTGGCAGTTAACAGCTGGTCAGTCACTGGTCAGCTTGTCACTGATACCCTGTCAATGGCTCATCGTTACAGGTCAAAATGACCAGTAAGGCAAAAATTTGGCCAGACAAGTTCCATATTCTGGCAAGAAATTGTCCATCAATTGACCAGCTGTTATTTCAATCCCTGGTTAATGGAATTATTCTCTTCTGGTATATAATATACAATGCAGCATAATTTCTTTAATCTTACCTAAATTGTTGACATGCTACAATTACTTTGCAGTCTTTACAATCTCTGAAATACACACTGTTGAAGAGAAAAAATAATTCAGATCATAATTTGTAGAATACTTGTAAAAAAGTAATTATATTAAAGGTTGTAAAAGCAAGCGAATATAGCTAGAACCAGGTGGTGAGTGGCACAATTTTATTTCCTGGAAAAAATACACTTCTAATATTTAATACTTATTATGAGCCACCAATACAGGTTTGTATCGCGATTCTCCTATTAGTTTGATCATGAGAGAGCTGCCAATATGAACTTGTCGGCTCAGAATTACCACGATACAAAACTTATTGGGATTTTGAGCCACCAATATGGTTTATGCCGTATTGACGGCATTGGAAGAAAACATATTATTCAGTATTAGCCTTCATCACTTCGCAACTACGGCCAATATGGAATATATTTTCTCCCAACTAGCCGCTAATATAAACCCATATTGCGGCTCAAAATCACAATAAGTTTTAAATAGTGATGGCTAGTTGAGAAAATATATTCAGTATTGGCGTAGTCGCATTGAAGCAATTTTTTGGACAAAATTTACCAACTCTGACTTTTGTCAATTTGATGAAAAGATTTGCAAAAGTGCTGCGTGGTGTTCAGTTACATTACGTTACATTCAAATACATTACATTACCTTCCTTTGATGGGACCTAGAAACATATTACATCCTACGCAGTCATCAATGGTTATTGTAGCTGAATGATCATATATATAAATATTGGAATCCTATAAATGGAGAACAATAAATTTAAAGTTACAGTATGTTGGGGCAGGGTAAGGGTAGCCTAATGTAGAGGGTAATAGTGAACAGTTTTCGTATGACTGTGAAAAGCTTGTAGCCGTATAATTTGCATGCCTTACTATGACTGTGATCCTTCCCAAAATTTTGGTTGGCTGATTTGTTTCTTGCAAAATCTGATTTGCCTGACAGTACTGTGACCTTGGTGTGATCGTGTCCACGCCTTGTTCATGCCATGCTTCAGGAATTTGATTGGATGGAGAGTAAATGTTCACACAATGTGATTGGTCTGGTGGCAGTGCATTGCTATGTCAAGACTGCATTTGTGCCGCGAGCTTTCAAAATCATACGAAAACTGCTCAATGGTGTATTGTCGTGGGATAGTGAAGGCATAGGATTGGGAAAGGAGTGGAGAGGAGAGACGAGAGGAGAATACATCCAAGACACTGAAATACTTTTTTCATTAGAAAAATGATAAAAAGAATTACTTATAGTATTAGTACGTTATTTTTGTATGGTAAACATAGTGATAAAACTTCATTAAATCAGAGCAGTCTAGTATTACTCCTTAAAAATTCCAAAATATGCTAATGATTGCACAGGATATATATTAAAAACCGTAGAGCCTGTCTAGTTAGAGTTCTCTTCGCCGATCTAAAAGATAAGTAAGATCAAAATGATTTGAACTCACCTGGCAATCCCTAATAATAAACTGTTGGCCGTTTACTTTACCAGGCGTTCGTCCTGCAGTCTCGCCTTTCAAGTCAGCGATTGTAAAATCTTTTGGATCAGGTCGATCCTGTCTTTCCCTACAGACCAAAAAATTCGCTTAAAACAAGGCTTATGCTTTTAGAAATATACTCTACAGATGCTGAGAAAGAGTTTATTTTTTTAAATTTAGCTATTATTGACGATTGATAACAGCTAGTTTACTTGCCAACTGAATACTTCAGGCTCTTCCTCGTCCAGTTTTTCGCCTTTTTTCGATAGCAAACAACCCATTTTGTATTCCCAGACTTAGTTTAAGGTATGAGGAAGCAGGAATTGGAAGATTTTCATTGGAAAAGTCGAAAAAATCCGAAGAAAATGGCGCTTCTATTAATGACTTTGTATCGATCGTTTATGACAGTAACCAGGCATGGCAAACAGATGAGCGTTGCTTAGTGGCCTGGGGTAAAGTTGACCCGGGACATTTTGATCAAATTTTTTTTACCAATTATTTTTATTTCATTTTACAAAGTCTTCAATAAATGAAAATGATAATGGAATATAACGGAAACTGGTTTTCTGTTTGACCTAAAGATTATTATTTTCATTTATAACGTCATAACCTCAACAACAGCTGTCGACTCTGTGGGGGGCATGGAGAAGGAGGGGGGAGGGGGAAGGGGTGCGTTCTGATCTTCATTTAATTAGTTTTCAGCCAAAATTTTGGTAAAATCCAAGTCCAAGTGATAATCGTGGAGAAATCCCAGATTAAGTGCAGTAAAATATTTTTTTTAAGTGTAATATAATAATGGGATCGCAAATCAAGGATTTTTCGAAAGCTGTATAAAGGTTCAGAGCTTGAATTGTAATCAATATATACCGAGATTATGTTGCTCCCATTTCAGAACACATGAGGACTTCTTGTGGACCATGGGTCTACCCCAGGCTGACTATCACTTGAATTTGAGAAAATTATGGGAAAATAGCACATTTTCAGTCAAGGGCGCAGATGGCGCGCGATTCGGATCAAAAACCTTAGTGCCGTGTAATTGAATTTTAAAATATAACCAAGTTTCAATCTGTAATTTAGTTCAAAAATATACGTTTATTTTTATTATCAATATATTATAAGGCTTTTATTTTACCTCCAAGGACTAGGGAATTTAGCACTTTTAATAAAAAAATTCTATACAGTAATATTCCCTAGTCGCCTTGAAGCAATCGGCCCGGCTACGAGAACAGGTGCTATCCTGTAATACAACAAAGTTCAGCGCACGTACAAAATTAATTCTTTATACTTCCTAATTTTTAAATAATTCTTTTATTCATTGTAATAAAACTCACCAGAATTGCTGCTGGATTCCTCGAAGACACTGTACCCCTGGTAAAAGCGCAAAAACGTCAGCCATTTTTCCTTTCTTTTTCGGCGCCGGTATACACTCTACGACCAGTAGACTTTTGATCAAATAAATCAACGTTCAACTTGGTAAATTTGATGTGAATTTGAATAAATCGAATATTCTTTTGTATAATTCTTATTCATCTCAGGCCAGAGAACTCAAAGTACACTGTCTCAAGAGTGCTTATGATATTTCATTATTCCATGCTTAGCAGATAATATAATTTTCGATTGTACTGTATTTTCAGACCGCGCCTGCCCGGGTTCAATTTGAATCTGACATTCACTATAGCATCAGTTGATGACCGCCTCTACAAAACTAAAGAAAAATATGTTATTTTTATCACTGTGCAGCTGGTTAAACTCTCGAAAGGAAAGACGAAAGACTAGTAAACAAAAGCGTCGAGAGTCGAATTTTCTACGACTTGTCATCGACCTTATTCCTAGTTTGACAACCAGTTTTATCTAAAACTCTTTCAAGTGCTAGAAAATTGCACTGGGGGCGCGAGAAGTTTTCTTTTGTCCAATTGTCAGCCTTTAGAAGTGCTGTTGTGAGCGCTAAAGGCTATGACGTATCGAAAAGCTGGCTGGCTCTGCGCAACTGAGTTTGGAAGCAGAGGAGGACCTACAGTTATCCCATCATGCATTGGGAGTGAGATTTAAACAGCTGAAATCAATATTTTCGAAATTGAAAAAATCAATTGTACTTAAGTAGTGTGTGTCATACCTTTTAGCGATATTTATTTTTTAAATTCTTCAAGAAATTTATAGATACTCGTCAAAATACTGGAGTACTTTGCGCGGCGGGTGGCGTAGCGGTGAGAGTCCCGCCAGGCTCGGTGTTTAATGCGAGTAGAGTTGTTTGTTTGTTCTCTCCAGCTTCGAGGGTTTTTCTCCGGGTTCTCCGATTTTCCTCCTTCCACAAAAACCAACTTTTTTTTTCTAATTCGATCTAGAAGGACCTAGATGAAAACTACTCTGTCTAAACTCTTGACTAGTAACCGGGCCTAGCAAATTGTGAAGTGTATTAGTGTTATTATTATTAGAAGTATTAATACAAAAAGATGCGCATAAACCGGTTTCCAGAAAACAAAACCAAGATATACACGCAAAGGCACCTGGGATAGCTGGATCCTCCTCTGGATTGTCAAAAGCGCGAAGACTACCGCATACAGGGTAAAAATATCTCAAGACTACCTAGCTGGGTTATAAACCAATTCACTAACCACAACAACAACAACAACAACAACAACAACAAAAGTAACGTTCTCGTTAGTTATTCAAAATTAAAATAAAAAATCAACAAGGTTGGACCTCTCCAATTTGTTCAGAGTAATATTACTAATGCGCGTAGGAGACTAAAGAAACGTAAAGCTAGACACACGGCGCGCACATTTGCAGTAACATTGCGCGCAAATTTGCAGTAACAATGTTGCTGAATGAGGACCGTTTTCTACTTCAGCAACATTGCGTACAACAAATTGCATCGTGTGACATGGCTAGCAACATCGATTGCCTGCAACACTGCGCGCAATGGGTTTGGGGTCTAAAATTAAATAATTAAAAGGATGATCCTTTGTCAATTTTAAAGTTTCCATACCCGTTATTTTAAGTTCTTTGCACTGTTAATACTAGATTTTTATGTGCATTATTAAGTATGATTAATGTGAAAATTTCAATACCCTTTCTCAAGAACAGTCGTTTTTACAGCCCCAAGAAAACCAAGTTAAATAAAGTGCAATTGAAACTCCACTAGTAATTAAAACATTTCCTTATTTCATCGGAATCATAAATGTTCATTGGTGAACTAAACCTGTATAAAAAAGTATGTTGAATTATCATTCCTTTAACTAGTCTCATTTAGGTTTCAACCCTGGCCATCAGGAATGCAGGCTCAGATCCATCTTCCCATATTTTTGCGGACCTACAGCACGTGATTGGATGAGAATTGTCTTTGTCTTATATGACTTGGATTAACAATTTTAAATTTAGTGCTACGCTGCCACCGTCCCGTCTCGAGCACAAAACACAGATCAACCCCCGAGCTGCGCATGCTCAAAATCATTATATAACATTTTCCAAAGGAATCCCATAACTGTTAGCTAATGTAGACTTTAGATTTGATAGGTTCCTTAAAACATTCGGAATATATGAGTTTAACGAGATACAAATGGAAAGCAACGATGAGAAACACGATGGAGACCCAGAACTTGGCAGGAAGTCCCACATGGTGGAAGACGTGGTGATGCTTCAAAGATTCTATAGAGAAAAAGTTTGAACAATATTAGTAACCTCAACCTGAACTGTTTCGCCAATCCTTATATAACACCATTCCCTTGCCTTTCTTTCTCTAACATATTGCCCAAGGAAAAGTTACCAGCTGACTACACTACCTTGGTGCGCATCCTTGATGAAGACGTTCTTCTTGATATTCTGTAACTGCCCTTTCTTCTTGGAGATGTAGAGAATTGGTGTGACAGGTTTGGTCATGCGCACTGGGAAAACCACCGAGGATGAGCTGGAGACATGGATAACAGATAAATCAATCAATAACTATTAATAATTATAACTATACGTACTGATGTACCTTCTAAGTTTACCCCTCCCCTTGCCACTTCACCACCAAAAAGAGCGTTCTCTATAAGTGGCTTGTGTTGTCGGCAACATGGCGAGAATGACGTCACAGTGGTACAAAAGACATGGCCGCCATGTTGGTTGACATAAAAAAGAAACCAAGGCCAAATCTTTTGTTCAAGTCATCCAACATGGCGGCTATGACATCACAAGCACAAGGACAAAAGACATGGCCGCCATGTTGGTTGACATAACAAAAGAAAACAAGACCAAATCTTTTGTTCAAGTCATCCAACATGGCGGCTATGACATCACAAGCACAAGGACAAAAGACATGGCCGCCATGTTGGTTGACATAACAAAAGAAACCAAGGCCAAATCTTTTGTTCAAGTCATCCAACATGGCGGCTATGACATCACAAGCACAAGGACAAAAGACATGGCCGCCATGTTCACTGTTTAATATAACAAAAGAACGCAAGACCAGATTTTTTGTCATGTCAACCAACATGGTGGCTATCATGATGTCACATGCATCCCAACTAGCCGCTTAATCGAAGTTCTACTGTACTACATAACATACCTGAGTTCAACAGGCTCGTACTGACATCCTGCTTCACAAGCATAAAGAGGAGTCTTTACATTTCCTTTGGCTTGGACAAAAAGCTTCTCAGCATGTCCAGTATGATCATTAATTATAACAGATACATTGATGAAGATTCCTTTGTAGAGGTGAATATGACGAAATGTTACGCTTGTGTGAAGAGAAGCAGGGTTCGCAGCAAACTCGAATAATCCTGCAGAAAACTGAAGGCCACCAAAACTTAACGTCATTGCTTGAGCAATACCTGTTCCACCTGTATTACGAAGATTGATATTCAGCATTGATGCTTCATAAAACAAGGGATCAACAGTCACTGGGGATCAAACTTTTGACACGTGATGTATTTCTTGTCTTATGACAGTATTTGTCACCTACCAGCCTTGATGAGTGAAGAACACCCATTCTGAGTTAATACTTGTTTCCATGACGACATCATCCTAGCAACAGCTGCCTCGGTTCTGGGTATGGGCCAAAGGGAGGCTGAGTGCCTAATAACACAAAATATAAAAACATAATATTGCAATATATCTCACCATGGGAAGTATGAAGAGGGTAACAATAAGAGGTTGAGTTCAACGCAAGTAGGATTGATTTGTCCCACCTTGGTGCCCATTGTCCATTTAAAACAGCATAGGAGTTGAGAGCTGTACACATTGAATATTGGGTGATGTAGCAGTAGTGCACTCGTCTCTTACCTCTGGAGTGTTGGGTTTGATTCCTGGACTCAACATTAAGTGTGAGTAGAGTTTGTTACTAGATCTCTCCCTTGATTCAAGGGTTTTTCTCCAGGTTCTCCAGTTTTCCTCCCTCCATACACTAAATTTCAACATCATATCTGTGAGTTAGCCATGCCCTGACTTTGATAAGCCCAGAGGTTGTTTCAGGGTTATATATATGAGTCAACCATGCCCTGACTTAGATCAACCCAGAGGTTGTTTCAGGGTTCTATCTGTGAGTTAGCCGTGCCCTGACTTAGATCAGCCCAGAGGTTGTTTCAGGGTTCTATCTGTGAGTAGCTGTGCCCTGACTTTGATCAGCCCAGAGGTTGTTTCATGGTTCAATCTGTGAGTTAGCCATGCCCTGACTTACTGTAGATCAGCCCCAAGGTTGTTACAAGGTATGAGTACATTTTATTTCATAGGTTGGTCTGTGGTCCGTGGTCCTTGCTCTAATATACTTACATTGTAGGAGGTCCCCCGAAGCAGTGTTCAGGAGCATGCAAAAGTGTTTCTATGTCTTCAGTATTTTGTGAATTCCCATGAACATTATAATCAGGTGTAGGGAATGTAGACAATAGATAGTACATTGTTGCATTTACTTCAACCCCAGGAGGTGTGTCTGCATCATGCCGTGGATCTACATGTACTCCAGTCTCCCAAAGCTGACAATAAAGTAAGAACATTGTTGAGAGTTGAAGATACAGTACTTGCTATCTATGATTTTTTTTTTGCATCTTGGTATTCTATTGTATTCTATTCTGTCCCCCTTAAAAAATCCTGGATCCACCACTGCACTGTTTGTAAGTTATGATATATACCTCATCCTTTCATGATATATTTGATTGATGGGAAAGGGGGGGGGGGGGGGGGGGCGAGGAGTTTCATACCTTATTCCAAACAGACTTGTGACTGTTATTTATCTCTTTAGGGTCCAAGTCTTTTATAACCATTTCAAAGTCCTACAAGAAAACATAACATCCAGCAAAGAATATGCTTAGATATTAAGCAAGGCACATCAAGGTTTCATGTTCTACTACTATGGGAGTCAGAATGGCATGGTGGTAGAAAGCTAATCTCTAACCTCTGCAGTCTGGGGTTTGATTCCTAGTGAGCTGAGTTTTTTTATTTAGTTTCTGACTCCAAGGGGTTTTCTAGCTCTCCAGTTTCTCCCCTCCTCTCAATCCAACCCTAACTAATTCAAACTGGTTAGAGCTGTGCTCTGGCGTCATACATGGGCCATATAGCCACTGCTGCAGGCACCTTCACATTGCTTTTATTTCAACCCTGTTGAGCTGTACTTGCTGCAGTGACTAGTGATCAACTCAGTTCCTTTTTATTACAGTATTATAACTGCTACTACTGTACCTTCTTGGCTAATCCTTCTAGTTCATCCATGTCAAAATTCTTAGCTGGGACTTTTTTATTTGTGTGAATTGAAGTATGTACAACTGCAATATGGTGAATATCTGCAGAGCTAAAGCAGAAGAATATATCAAGTTATTATCTATGGATTCCTGCTGACATTTCAAAATAAGTTTATTAGAGGGAGCGCACCTTCTGCTTTTGACGTTCAGAGTTTCTGCAGTCTTGGTTGTTGCTATGGTAACATTGACCCCAGGGAAGTTTTCATCAACATATGCAATGTTGCCTTGATGAATCTCAACATTGACAGGTCCTGACTTGCCATTTATGCTGCAAAGTTAAGAAATGAAAAAAGTTAAGAAATTGTCATCATCATCAATCATTGTCATCATCACTACCACCAGTATCACTGCTACCATCATCAATCAATCATCACTCCACCAAAAACAACAGGGCAGATATGAAACTGCAAACTAGTTTTTCTACCTGTCACTCTTAGTGGATGACTTTCTCCAATCTTTTGCTCCTTTTTGTGTGAAACTAACAGCTGCAGGAATTTCCTGAAAAATAAGCAAATGTTTCTTTAAATTCTTCATAAATATTGATGTCATTAAAATTGCCCTTTAGTGACAATCAACACACACATTTCTGCTTGTTTCACAAAATCAACTTTTGATAAGCAGGGCTTGAAAAAACAGCCAGAAGATGTCTGGCCAGAGTTGGAACTTGTCCAGTCAAATCTTTGCCTTGCCTGTCATTTTGACCAGTAACATTGAGCCAGAAATGGGGCATGATCAAGCTAAAACTAATTTGGCCAGTCATCATGGCCTGCAACTGACCGGCTGTTTTTTCAAGCCCTGATAAGGTACATTGGATCCATACTTACAGCATGGTTTGTGACATATATTTCTTGTACAAGCAGAGAGGGATGACTTCGGTGAATAAATACAACATTTTCTACTATCACACAGCTTTGTGACTGCAATATAATTTGAGAGGAAAAATTAATAATCTAGATCTATATGAGATTATAAAATATTACTATATATATATATATATATATATATATTTGCATGTAACTAGTTTTACCCATAAATAACTTTGTACATGGTGAACTACTCCAGTCTTAAGATGAATAATAGTTGCCTCTGGAAAGAAAAACAAGGAAAATAAATGAATAGAATTAAAGAAAGAAAGAAAGAAAGAATGGGTGAGTGAGTGAGTAAGTGCTGACTGACTGACTATCCAATTGAACGACTGAATCATTAATTGACTGACTGGATAAAAATGGATGTGTCTTTTCTAACTACCTCTTCAATATCTTTTAAATCTGTATTACCTTTTGGTGAGGAGGCTTTAGTCATTACTGGTTCTAACAAAGGTCCATAAGGTACCTCCATTAAAGTCAAGTCTTTGACTTGAAGAAATGAGTCCTTTCTGGCTGCGACACCAAGGTAACCATTACCTGAACCAAACCAAACAGAAATATGCTTGAAACTTTTCCACCTTGTTTTTATGATGTTTGGGCAATGCTATCATGTACACCAGTACAATGGCGAAGGGAAGGAGGGAGGGGGAAGGGGGAAGGAGGGAGGGGGAAGGGGGAGGGGGAAGTAGGATCTAGGATTTCTTAAAAGACAATGGTTTAGACGCTGAATGATATTTGCCTAAAATTCATGCAATGGGACTCGTGCTATACCACTGGGCTCCCGTCCTGATATACATGTATGGGGTACTTTTGGTAAGATTATTAAACCACAGGCAGCCCACACTATTTACACTTACCAACAAATGGTATGTAGGGACTTTCATGGCTTTGGAGTGGATTATGGGTAATAATGGCATTGCCGTGTTCTACTTCACTGTCCCACTTGGCCAGGAAGTTGCCAAGACAAACTCCATCAAATGGAAGAGCTGAAAAGAAGCAGTAGAATTAGAAACTTGTTGAAGTCAATCAAGGAAAGATAAGAAGCAGGGTTTTCGTTAAGGGTCAGAGTCTGCATGATAGGAGAATGCTCTGGGTAACCAAGGAAAATCCTTCTGCTTAAACTACCATTAATAGCTTAGTAATTTGTAAAATGTTCACTTGGTCCCCAGGAGTCTGGCTATTTCATGATCTTCTCCTATCATTTCAAAAGTTTATGAAAACCCTGAAAAAAGTGGTAACTAGTGCGTATGAAGTGAAACTCATGGAAAAACCCCTTATAGGCAGTAATGGTTGTAAAAAAATAGTACAAAATAATACAACGGGGTTTGTACCACTAGGAAATAAAAAATTTCCATGAGTTTTCCAAGAGTTTACCAGGGTATAAATATACAAAAAATCCAGGACCCTTAACCTTGCATTAATTCACTACCTACAATTTGCAGATTTTCTTTGTGAAAAAAATCAACAATTTTTTAGTTTTCCGACTACTTAACCTAAAATTTATAGAAAATTTAAGGAGTTTTCCAGGGCCCTGGACGAAATTTTTACAATTCCAGGAGTTTTCCAAGAATTCCAGGAGCAGTGCAAACCCTGATACAAGTTTAAATAGTGCTCTAAAGAATGACCCAATTCTTTACCTGAGTATTTGTTATTTCTCTGGGATCCTTTTACTCTCCTGTGGCTTGGATACAACCTTGATGCACTCCATATCAAAAATAACACAAGTAAACCAAATATGACAAAGGTTGCTTTACGTGACCTATATGGGACGAAAGAGAAGAAAATGGGTTATAATCATAATTTCACAAAAATCAAAAATAAAATAGGATGAATAAACAAAGGTAAAGCAAGCATAGAATGCAAGAAAATAAGTAAGAGGAAAGATGAAGATAAATTAATTTAAGTAAAAAGAAAGGAATATATAATAGAATAGGATACAATGGAATAGAAAAGAATAGAATAGAACAGGATAAAACAGAGCAGATCAGAGCACAGCAGATCAGAGCAGAGCAGAGCAGAACACAACAGAACAGAATAGATTAAAATAGAATAAAATAAGATAGATTATAACACTGCAAAAACAAGGCAGGTTTCTCCTAAGCATCAATCATAAAAGCATACTGTCTGCAGGTATTATTATAAGCCATGACGTATTTAATATTTAACAAAAATAATTAAATGGATCTCGTTTCCCAGGGCTTCACTAATACTGAGTTTTGAATGAACAGTTACCTAAGGTTTCAGATATTTAGCACACAAATTACCCAAGTAATATGAGCAATATACTACAATATTGAACCTGTTAAGACTCGAATGAACTCTTCGTTCCGAAGTATGATTTTAACAAGCTAATCATTAACAACGTCAAACAAAATTAGTTTTTTACCTCAGAAGAAGTGAAGACGCAAGTCTTGTCTTCACCCATCCCAAAAGGCTTCCTATACGGGTTTTATCCCACATAAAGAAGAATATCAAGACTCCAAATCCTCATTTAAATGTGCAGATATATAAACATTGCCACGAAACGACGCCATTTTGAATACTGAAACAACAATATTTATGTACAGGTGGTTTACGTCAAAACATAGACGCGCGCAGCTCTACTGGATACACACAGGGTACCCAATCAACATTTATGCTTTAAAGCTCACAAAGCACTCTGGGAAATTGAGTAGTGCAAAAATGGAACAGACAAATTAAAGGAACCATTAGAAAAAAAATGCTCTTTTTTTCTCGTCTATTGAAATAGTTTAATTTCATGAAAAAATGTTGAAGAAAAAACTTGAACATAGATCCAGTTCCAGACCGGTATCTATGGTAACTGTATGACCGATGATGACCGATCTCATTCTGTTTTGGCTTGTCTTCTGGCCACAAGTGAGGAATATTGGAACGCTTTTTTGATAATGCTAAAAAGAAATTGTATTTAACCAATTCTCACTGGCCATCCTTATCTGTTTTTTTTCCATAAGAGCCATATTTATTGATGATTTTCAGAAATAACTGCGTCAAAGCAATGCCTCAAATACTGTTAGACTTTCCTCGCTGTTTTCAAGTTGAAATATCAAAAAGAAAATATTTCTCGATCCCACACTCCACCTGGAAAAAGTCCGATCCAAGAGGTTAGTCCAAGGATTCGGATTTTCCACAATTTCGGATTTTCGTATTGAAACTACCAAATTCTGAAAGAGCAAGTTAAATAGGTATCTATGGTGTGATTTTCATTGTTTTTGATGTAAAAAGTTTTTACGAAAAAATGAAGTAAATTTACACTCTTTGCTTGGGCTTCCTGTGGTTTGTTGTCACTATACAAGGAAGGAGTACTGGGACTAGTATACTCTCCTTGCTTGTGTTCTTTGTTTTTGTTTACACTTTGTTGAAAAAATGTCCTTTTTCGTGAGTAAATTCATTCAATACCACGATTTCGGCCGTAGATTTGTATTAATAGGTCCTCAAAGTATATCTAGAGGTATTTTTCTGTGTAGGAGGTTTTGTAATTCGACTGATTTTACACATGATTTTGAAGACGAACAACCTGAGACTAGAGAAGTTTTGGAGCATTTGCGCCAAAAACATCACTATCACGGGATCACAGAGAAACAAAGGAAGAATCAAGATGTGTTGGTGATAGAACCAGATTACAAGTGGGGTAGACATAGGTGGGTTTATTATGGTTCATTCAGCTCATATGTTTTTAGGTAGCTGGTCTCATGATCAGACCTGAGACAACCCCCATCTAAGGGGGAGGGGGGGGGGGTTTGTTATGCTAGACCTGACCTTTTTGTTGTCATCAGCACTAGTATCAACATTCATTATATAGCTTAGATAGTACACCCACTCTGATTGGTTGGGAACTGTGCTTTATTAGTGAATATAACATGTGCAAAGAAGCACAGAAAAAAGCAGTTTTATTTGTTATGCTGAGAGGGCAAACATTGAAATATTTACATGATTGTATAAATAATAGAGTGACAGGGTTACTTTCTCAAATAATTTTATGCTTTCGTATTTCATATATTGCTGCAACTATCAGCAAATTCCACTGGTTTTTATATGTGTTTCTCATTGCATAACATTTAATAATATATGAAAAGGCACCCTGACAGCTGTGCATACTATCTCAGCCACTTGCTAAGTTCAGTTAAGCTCTTTTTTAATTGTTTTCCAATAGTTGCCCCCTCAGCATCCCATAATGTCTTACTTAAAACAATAGAATTCAAGATGGCTGCTGTATGAGTAAAAAGGTCTATTTTCATTATGGTCATAATGCTTAGACATTATTTCTATTATTTCTTCAGATTTCAAAAATCAACAGTTGATCATCGTCTTGATGAAGCATGTGGACTTGTACATTCGATAAGCTACTGGAATGTCAAAGCAAAATCCAAAGAACCTATACGAAAAATAGATAATAAAATGTTCTTTGGGAAGGGGAAAATTGAGGAACTTACAGAACGTATCCAAAATATCAAGGCTTCAAATGGTGGGATTTTGGATGTGGTGTATGTTGATATTGGTCGGCTTTCCACCAGACAGTATAGAGAGCTAGAAAGCTTGTGGGATGTAAAAGTGCTTGATAGGTTTGGTATTGTGCTGCAAATTTTCAAGGAGAGAGCAAAAACTGGGGAAGCTAAGATACAAGTAGAGCTTGCTGAAATACCTTACTTAAGGTATGATCACAGACTCCTTGCAGCACATCAGAATGCAGCTCAATTTGAAGGACAAAACAATAGGTTTCCAATTCTCAGGAGATTGAAATTCTTTTGTTTTGTCCTCCAAATTGAGCTGTTTTGACATCACATTGAATTTGTGTGAAAAGGTAATCTTTATGCAAAATGACTTGTGTGAAAAGGAAGTTGTGCAAAACAGCCGGTAATTACCGATTATGTTCTTGTAGGACTCGTCTTGTTGGGGATGATTCAGTTGAGTATGATCAGCAGCGGGGAGGAACACATTACATCGGAGGAGGTGGAGAAACACAGTTAGAAAAAGAAAGAAGAATTTTGTCTGAAAGAGAATCAAAGCTGAAGAAAAAACTAGAGTCTTTGAAGAAGCACAGGGATCATGTCCGCCATGAGAGAAACAAGCGCCATGTGCCTATTGTAGCAGTTGTGGGATACACTAATGCTGGTACGTGGGCATTAACTAAGACTTGAAATTAAGAAATCTAGAATTTTGGAATCCAGATGCTGCAGTAGACTTTTTAGATTCAGGATTGTTTTCTAAATCTGTTGGATTCCAGACGTTGCATTCCAAATGCTAGATTCAAGTTCACAATTTTATATAACAGATATTGGATTCCAGATTCCAACTCATATTCCAGGTTCCAGATTTAGAAAATCACAAATTTTATGGATTTGGATTCCTTCACACAGGGTGATGAATTAATCAGCATAAATGAATTATAATTGTATAAATTAATTTAATTCTAGTATTTGACAATCAATTGTCTTTTGTTTCCAAAATGGTTGTTAGAAACTTCTTAGGGTTTATGGTTCTTAGGGTTTATAGCTGCTGTTGTATCCACTATTGTAGTGTCAGTCAAGTTTTTCTTTGGCAGCAGCAATGATTCATAACAACTGTAGATTGGATGGGGAAATAAAGCTTTGTTTCCCTTTAATGCCAATATCTTTACAGGGAAGACGACTTTGATAAAAGCCCTGACTGGAGACGCTAAGATGCAGCCAGATAACAAGCTGTTTGCAACACTTGATGTCACAGCACATGCCGGCAAGCTACCATCAGGAATCCATGCTCTCTTTGTTGATACAGTTGGATTTATCTCTGACCTCCCCCCTGAGCTGGTTGAATCATTCTCTGCAACATTGGAAGATGTGGTTGTCTCGGTAAAGTCAGTTGTTGCAATTACTGTACATTTATCCTTCATGAATAATTTTTGATAAATCTTTTATTTTATGTAGTGATATGGGAAGGCATTGGCAAGTCTTCCTAGCTAGGGGCTAATGTTCATGTATATTAAAGACTCCACACTCATTAACACTATATTTACCACACTCATTAACACTATATTTAGTATTCTAAGCAAACAACTTTCATCTCATCATCGAGAGCCAATATGTGAGCCAACTGAATGATGATTGTATGACTTAGAATATACCTCTTTACCTTGGGCAGTATGTTTTCCCATTTCAGACAACGTGTCATTTGTTTATTAGTTGAACATGAGAAGACACATGAATATGGATACAACTCAAACAGACTCTTATTCCCAAGAGAATGCAGAGTGGTCTAAAATGGGTCAACATTACGCTCAAGTTAGAGAGGTCTACTCGCTAATATTTTTGTTTGTACTGTTGTAGGATGTTGTAGTACATGTGCGAGACACGAGTCATCCAGATAAAGACGCACAAGATGAAGATGTTAGATCTATCCTCAACGACCAGCTGAAAGTCCGTCCATCTCTGATGGAAAACATGATCGAAGTCAACAATAAAGTCGATCTTTGGTAAGAGAATGGTGTGTTTTATCTCGTACTGTAATGCAAAAGGGGCATTGGCGAAGGGGCATTGGCTCAGAACGGGGATCAGGGGCAATTGAGGCAAACAATCTTTCCAAAGTAGAATTTGGCCCCAAAATCAAAATAGAACAACAAAAAAACACAGCCAACCCATGCACCCAACAACTAAAGTTGCAGTTATACAGGCAACCAAAATCGCGCAACTTGTCGCGCAACATCGTTTCGTTGCAAATTGCATAGCCAACGTTGCTCGTATTACCAGTGCGCGCAGCAAATTTTCATTGTTGCGCGAAGTACTAGAAGCGATCTCGATTTTGTTTCCCGTACTTTCCGTACTTTAAAGCCTGGTTCACACTAGCGACGCAAGCATAAGCATAATGACATACGCAAGCGCAGATAGTCTTTTACCGATGGCAGATTGTTTTGTTCTCTCCAAATATAAAGGGGTTAACTTACCATGAAATACTATCTGCGCTTGCGTATGTCGTTATGCTTATGCTTGCGTCGCTTGCGTTAACCAGGCTTTAGTAATCCACCCAACCAAAACCTAACACCCGGCAACCACCACCCTCCAATAATTGCCTGTTTTGGACCCACACATTGTTATGTACTACCATATCTTTTCACAGAGTGACTGGGATAATACACATATATTCATCACACAATACAAGCCTTGACATCTCTGCGGTTTGTTTATTTTTAGTTCAGAAGAAGCCCTACATGAAATGGTTCCCCATATCGGAGCACAAGAGATCCAGATATCTGCAGTGAATGGTACTGGTTTAGATGAACTGCGCAAAAGGATAGAAGAGGGAATTATGAAAACTACTGGGCGAATGGTTAGAAAAGTCGTTATACCACCTGGTGGACCACAGCTCAGGTATGGTATCCCTGTGGTGCGGTACATTTTGTATGTCTTTAAATTGTTTGGCACTCGGCACGGTACTGAATTCACGACAACCTTTGAACCAATCACAGCGCGCACCATGACAAATGCTCGGACGCGGCATGGTCACGGCACGTCCATACCGTGGCTAGTTTTTCACAGTTTTTTTGCGCCATTGAATGACTGAAACTACACCTTTACACCAAGGTATTGTCCGTCCGCCGTTACGATTATGGTACGGCACAGAACGTCAGTACCCTGAGGTTTCCATAGTCATAAAGAAATTCCTTAATGATTTTTCTATACTTTGGGTGTTAGGGATTCAAGAAATGGGCTTTAAATAGGTTGGTTTTCACTTTAACGAGACAAGATAGGAGAAGACTATATCCCGGGCGAAGAGGGTTTTCAAAATTACAGTAAATGTATGTGAATGTGGCTGTCAGGGGCCTGTGGTGCACTCTCTTCGCCCGGGATATAGTCTTTCCAATACTGTACACCATTCAATCACAAACCAAGCCTGTTATTCTTTATCCTTCCAGTTGGTTGTATCATGAAGCAATCGTACACGAAACCGAGGCTGATGAGGATGGATTTTTAACCGCTACAGTCATCATGGACGAAGCGACTAACAACAAGTTTGAGAAGAAGTTTGGACACATTTTATCTCGATAATAGACGTTTATTTCCAAAGTAAAATCGAAGCTTAAAGCTTAAAAATATATTAGTATTTCATAAAATAATTCTATAACCACAAAAAAATTAATTGAGTTTGTTTGGTGCTTGTTCTTGATTGAATGCATTCAACAATTGCATATAGTTGGACATAAGACGAGCGTGGGATGCAAACTATGATATCTCTGTGACTGCGGCGAGCCCCGATAGTAATTTTGATTTGAAAATCTGTGTGCTATCTATCAAGTAGATCATCTTCGTTAGCAATTTTATCTGCCTTAACGCGACAGCAGTGAGATTATTTCTGTAAAAATATTTCGTATTTTTATGTTTCAAAAACGACTTTTTCAACGTGTTCTTTGGTAAGAGCTGACAAAGCAGACTCGTACTTCATTAACTGAAATAAATGAATCCCAAGTTTGTCAAAATTAAAGTATATTTCCGCCATATCTCTGACAAGTTGTATTGCTTGAGGGAAGGTAAATGGATTGGATTTACAACCGTATATCTTTAGTTCTTTGTTAAAGATGTCGTAAGGGTTCAGTTTGACTTCAGAGTCTTGAGGGTAGCAACCGAAGAGAAGGACTTGTCCGCCATTAGTCATCCATTTGATTGCCTTTTGAACATCATTGGCAGAGCTCGTGCAGTCGATTACAACATCAAATCCCCAGTTTTTGTCTAGTCGTTGACCGTCGTACGCTTCGGCTTCTATCGTATCTGGATGCATTACTTTGAACCCCAGATTCAACCCCGTTGCTAAGTTACGGCGGTGCTCTGATGTCTCACTCAAGACAACCTTACGGTAACCATGGAAATGAAGTATACACAACCACAGGGTTCCCATGATTCCAGATCCGTAAACAAGTATCTTGGAGTTGGTTGGCAAGGGTTTGAGTAAACTGAATCCATGGAGAATACAAGAGATAGGTTCGCATAAGATTGCATGGCGGAGGGATACCTGTGGTGGGAGTGTATGTACGTTATGTGCTCTCACTCTAGTGTACTGTGACCACCCTCCATTCCGCCATATCCCTATAAACTGATCTTGTTCTCGTTCGCAGAATTCAGGCTGTCCTCTGGTACAGCGGCAACACAGGCTACAGCTCACATGCGGGTTGATCACCACCCTGAAATGTATGAAAGCATGAGTATCACGAAGTGGGTTGTACCTCCAAAGCGCGTCTTTCTATCTTGCTTTTCCTCCAAGTCTAATTTTTTTGAAGGTATAAAGAAAGTTTTGAGTTATGAATTCAAAAACTGGCTTTCAAATGGCTAATTTTCACTTTAATCCAGTCAAGATATGGAAAGGCTATATCCCGGGCGGAGAGGGTTTTTCAAAATTACAGTAAATGTATGTAAATGTGGTTTTCAGGGGCCTTGTGAAATACTCTCTCCGCCCGGGATATAGTCTTTCCCATACTACACGTGGGTAATCACTGTAATTTGTTACTCTGGTCCTTTCTTTTTTCCTATAATCTTATTAAGGGCATACCCAGAGGTTTTTTTCAGTGTATAGATAAATTTTGAACGTGTTAGCCGCGAGCACTGTTCAATCGCAGTAATTTTACTCCCTTTCATAATTTGTTTCTTTGTAGTTTAGATTAACATCTACGGTCTCCCGTTATGAACTAAACCTCCATTATAGCACCCACTTACTGCGATTCTCATTATTCTGCGAACTCAGAAATTTCAACGGCTCGTTGTGAAATTGGTTTTTCGCTGCCGTCAATCAAAACTAATCAGTCGGTACCTTTTATATTTTTGACTGGCGGCAGTGAAAAACCAAATTCCAAGGGGAAGCTCGCAACTACCGAGTTCGCTGAATATTGAGAACCGCAGTAATTTGATATTTTTCGAACTGATCGCCACTCACTGAGAGCCGCCCAGGTTATAATATTTTCTTGTTTTTCATAATTTTATTGGAATTAGTCCGTGGCTTGACAAAAAACTTGATCTACATGTATCAATGTTCTACAAGTAAAGTCAGGGAATCCCCTAATACCACCCCGTATCTTGAGATTGAGCGTAAATATATCACGCACGAATCATGATTGAGAGCTAGACAAACTCCACCGTAAGAGAGGCAACGATCTACTCACAACAACCACTCGATCAAAAAACTATTGAAATTTCAATATTTGTCGCAAAAAGTCCATTTTAGAAAATGTTTCAGTAAACATTAAAAATAAACAAACTGTTTTTTAATTTTACTTTTTTGGATACTCGGAGACTTAGCTTATCTTTTAAATTTACTGCAATACTGAGGATAGGTAAATTAGACGATTATCTGTAATTTGAATTGTGGTGTTTTTGAATCAAAATTAGCATGAAGAGAACAGGAGGACGTATTGTGAAGATGTTTGAATGAGTAATGAGCGAGTGATCACAAATGCTTCCCACACCTGTTCATACAAGATATTTAAATATTCTTTCGAATGTCAAATCTCTGGACATTTTAAAACAAGAATATATGTGCCAGAATTGTGATATGTGCTTTTTTAATTATCTTGAAAGGAAGACATCTACATTGAGACCAAACTGGAGAATTCCCTGCATAAATTATGCAAAAGTTATGGCATTTTTGAAGCTTGATAAAGCTTGATTTTCACGATCAAACATAATAATAAAATTAAATCTATATAGTCTTCCTCTTCGATTCCATATGGAAAAATAAGCATGATTGTAAATATTTGTTTTTCGTGCGAGGATTTTTTGCTTCAAGAATGTTTTTGGTGACAGAAGTGGAGATTTTGCGCAAAAAATCGCGCGCGTTTAATGAAGCATTAAATTAATAAAGATATTTTTTTATGATTTTTATGTTATTTTTTTATCCTAATTTAACTCACCGATCACCGATAGAAACATTTTTGACTTCAGCGCCAACCTCACTGACCACACCAGCGAATTCATGGCCCAGAACTACGCAGTGACCGACTGGCATCTCTCCAGCAAGTATTCGAACGTCCATGTCACATACACCCGAATATGAAACCTTGATTATAACCTCGTTCGGTGCTGATACATGAGGAACTGGTCTGGTTATGAAAGAAAGGTTACCGTCCCAGAGCTGTAGCGAGTTGTTCATAGCGTCAGTGGAAATCGGCCGTGGATTTCCTAGAGGATCAAAATTCCTTCACCGGTTTGAAACCCAATCCGAGTGTTTGGTGAATATATGCGACAGCTGACGTGCCGAGGGGGAATGGGTCCCAACGAATTTTGGTGCACTGCATGAACTGTATTAAAGATAACCAAATTTTCAAATCATATCTTTAAAGTTGTAATATAAATCATACGAAACAATAAAAAATGGCAAATAATCATAACTGGGCTTTTGTTGGTCTGAATTATTATTTGGGCTACCTGTGGTAAAAATAGTCGGAAATGAGCCCCCAAAAGGCTTGTTTTCTCTCGTCGTTTAAAACTATTTTGTTCAAAAGTAAATCAATTAATATGCTTTTTTGTTTTTAAGGAATTATATTCAGGAATTAAATATTACCGGTAAATCATTGGGAGAGATTTCGTCAATTGCCCCCCCCCCCTCCCTCCCTCCTGACCAATTCATTGTGCAATCATGAATGATAATCACGTGAGTGAGTGATAGATGAACGACTCTTCAAAAAAAGTCATTTTCTCTTCCTTCTCTTCGTCCGATCGGGTTAAAATTTCAACATGTTCGAGACAAATGTTTGGGAACTATTTCTCAAGAAAGTAGAGCCACATTTACCAGAATATTTACACTGGAATGAAATTTGTGTACGTAGAAAAAATGTAAGCTTATCTTGAAATTATAAGTGAATTTGTCGGTGAAATTTTCTTTCTTTCTCTTGCAGTGGACTTTCGTCTTTTATCTTGCTGAAGCAAGGCGTCATATCCACCGATGGACACGAGGAATGGAGGCTTGGGAGGTATGTGGTTCTTGCACTCTGTTCTTGGTCAAAGATCGGAGCTTATTCCTGGTTTTTGAGTAAATTTTTGATGTTAAGACCTTAGTTTATGCGTGTCAAATTATATTATTGGCATTTGGCCCTTGAAGGAAATATATTGCATAACGCTATTACTGTTTGATCCTTATTTCTTTTATATTTATTTAATACTTTAGCAAGTATATCTTGAACAACCTTATTTTGAATTTATATTTTATTGTATCTCTAAATTGAAGCATAAAAATTACAAAAAGAATTTGACCTCTTGTTTAAAACTATTTGTAAGCTTGAAGAGCTTTATACTTTATTTCGAAATATTTCTCTCCACCCGTAATCGAACTACCTCTAGTATTCCATAAACAATATCTATTTATGATATGTAAATTTATCATGACAGCCAGATTTTATGATATACAGTACATGAATGATTGAAATACACGTATCACTTATTACTGGCCCTCTAAGCCTCTCTATCATGGCCCTGGTGGCCAGTGACCTTTACAGTACATCTTATAGACCCCTTTTCGAAATTATCTTAGATGCAGGGCTACCAGGAAAAATGCGATAGAAATCCCTCTTTTTCATGATGAATTTTGGGATTTTGTATTTTCCTATTAGCCTTGTCGTATTGAAGTTAATCATCATTTTGAAAGGGGTATGGTATGAATCTATTGAAATTGAAACCAGTAATAAATATATGTACATCACACATACCTTAATATTTTTTATGCATATATTTAATGTCAATAAATGAAGAAAATATTTTGCAATTTTCTAATTTTTACAGATTGTGGTAAACACAGTGTCTATTTGTTTTGGCGTTTTTCTTGCATTCGAAATCTTGCGCTGGTTAATAAACTGGATTTTCTTCCAAGATGAAAGTAAGTTCCAACATTTTATTCCACAGTTTAAGCCACTTATAGAATTTTTATTAAGTGTGAGGTTTTCTATATTCTAGGTTTTTATTCAAGAATAAAGAAGAAAACATTTAGAATCATTAGAAGGCTTCCAATTATCAAAGATAAGGTAATTAAGTCAGCTATTTATTTGAGAATCCTGGGTGGTCCTTGCCTCTAACCTCTGAGGTCTCAGGTTTGATTCCCGTACTCTAGCTGCACAACATTTGAGTAGAGTTTGTTAGGTCTCTCCAATCTCTTGATTCAAGGGCTTTACTTTGGGTCCAAATCTCCAGTTTTCCTCCTTCTGAAAAAATTAACATACTAAATTCAAACTTGATTTGTGAGTTAGCTGCATGAGAAGCTCAGATATTGTTTCAGTATACAGTATTAATATAATTATATATATTTTTGTGTGCGTTTAGATTAATGCTGAGATGGCAAAAACATTAGATGACATGGAGCAAATGGCTTTTCCATTACATGAAGGGCAAACATACCGAACCAAGGTAATTTGAACATCCAAGATATAACACATGCTCTGATTGGCTGAAAACAAGCCAATTTCCATAGAAACTGAGTTTTTGTAAATGTTACTATATTTTCTTCGTTACTATATAAGAAGTGCAAGTTAAATAATAAATAAGATGTTGAAACATTCAGTTTTCACAGCTTCCACTGTTTTTCCTTACTAAAGATGCACTGTAAAAATAACAGTCTTAAAGAATCCCTTGCAGTTGTACAAATAATTTAAATACTTACAGTGATATTTCTTTTTTTTTACAGTTACCATATAAAGGCCTGAAAGAGGTTTGTGTCTTTGTATATTATAAAATTGGTGCAAATGTCATATATACAATTATTATATGAAATAGAGTGTGATATTGAGTGACATCAAAATGATAAAATTGATATCCCCACTCCCACCAGTGGCCAGTGGGGATACGATTTTTATCAACACTGGTGGTGTCAAATTTCGACCAAAGTCAAATTCTCCATTATTTTTTATTGAAGATTTCATATAATAAGCAGAACATTACATGGTCGCGCGGAGATACAAATTTTATCTTCAAGTGTTGTTTATGTATCAAGTCAGAATGTGAAAATAATATTACTGATTACAGTTGTGCTGTGATATGCATCTACAGTACTTATAGATGTTAATTATTATTGGTCATCTATTTTTTTTAGAGAGAACTAATGAGTGAAATAGATAAATATGGAAAAATGGGTAAGTAGCTAATTCCTATAACCATGCATACATGGACTGATAGGTATTATGTATATGATAGTTAAGAATATATCATGGTATTGATATGATACTGTTGTACTATTGCAGTTGAGATTGACTGGGAAGCTGGTCATGTATCTGGGACAGTGTACAATGGAGGCAAAGACCTGACAGAAGTTTTGACCAAAGTAAGTTATTTGTGATGAATGCATCATTCAGAGTTTACAGTAGTTTTGTGTGTGTGTGTGTGGGATGGAGGAGGGGGAGGGGGGGAGGGGGCTTTCTTTCTTAATTGACTGGAGGCCTGCAAAGCTGGCAGTAAACTCAGACAAAAATTTAAACCTGATAGGCTTTTATTTTATAGCCAGACAAATCAGTCCCTCCTAGTGGGTTCATGGCCTGTTTCTTGTTGCTTGTTATTTTTTTTAATCTTGTCTTTCTTGTATAAATTTATTAGGTTTATGCTAAGTTTGCCTGGTCAAATCCCCTTCATCCTGATGTCTTTCCTGATGGTAGGTTACAAGTCACATTGTCTGTATGTAGACTGAAGAGCTTATGGGTAGGGTGTTATATAGCAGTGAAAGTCCTCACGTATTACCAATAGAATGTGATAAAGGGCTGATTTCCATACTTGAATTACATTCCTGTTCTGCAATATTCTTTCTTTATTCAGAGTCTAAAACAAGTGTCTGTTTTTTTTAGTGAGGAAGATGGAAGCTGAAGTTGTCCAAATGACTATTGCTATGTTTAATGGAGGAGAAGAAGCTTGTGGAACTGTAAGTTGTTTAAAATTTAAATAAATGAATATCTGAGGCACTAGATGCCTTCCTGAGTCTGGACCATTATATAGAAGTGCCTTATATATATATGCCCAAGAAGAAAATTCTTTAAGACCCATTATCTCTCCCACGCATTTGTTGTATCTAACCAGTAAACTGATGTATGGAATCTGCAGTTCATGTTTGTTATTAAGGATACTGTTTTCCATGGTAGCTTATTTTTGTTTGCTATCCTACATGTAGATGACTGGTGGAGGAACAGAGAGTATACTATTAGCCTGCAAGTCATACAGAGATTGGGCGCATGACCGAGGAATTAAAAAACCTGAAATGTAATTAAAAGAGTTAGAGATTTTATTTGAATTACTGAATTTTGATTATTGAATTATTGCAACCCATCAGTTGCTGTGATATTAATTGTGTCATGTTTGTTGCAGTATTGCACCAGTAACTGTCCATGCTGCTTTTGATAAGGTACACACTTTTGTACATAATTGAAATATAAATGTTAAAACATAATGTTAAAAAATAATCAAAATAGTTGCTGGTAAATAGAAAATGTGTGGCCAATATTGGCACTTGTCAAGCCAAATATGCATCTTAGGCTGATCTTGGCTGGTCATGGGCTTTATGGTTTACAGTAGTATATTTATACCGCTTACATCATGTGGTTTTTTTTAGGCTGCTCATTATTTTGGTTTCAAACTTGTTCATGTAGCTGTAGATGAAAAAACATGGATGGTTGATATTAGGGTAAGCTAGCTAACTTGCTGATAACAAGTACTGTTGAAATTTTACCAGTTCATGGGCATTTTTGTCAACCATATTTCTTATCATTTTGCTTGACTTTTTTCCATTCAGGCTGTTAAAAGAGCAATAAATGGCAACACCATTGCTGTAAGTATTGGTTGGCTACACACATGTGTAGCTTTTTCTAATTCTTACTTTCATCCTATTCTTTTTCTGCAATCACATGCCAGCAAGTGTATTTCTTATTTGTCTTACTGATTTCATATATTATTTTAAATAGATTGCTGGCTCAGCTCCTCAATTTCCCCATGGTATTATGGACCCAATAGAGGAAATGGCCAAGGTAAGGAGTAAATGGGTAAAAGTATTATGACATAATTTTTTTGATTGATTGTTATCTAAAGTGTAAACAATTGGTTAATTCAAAGCAAGGTGACAAAACCTACTGTTAGAATGGTTGGCACATTAACATCACAATGGCAATGTTTATAATGTTTACGTCCACCTAGTATATGCATTATACACTCACATTTCAAATGTTTCTGTTTTAGCTTGCTAAGAGGTATAACATTGGTATGCATGTTGACTCCTGTCTTGGTGGATTCTTAGTTCCATTTATGGCAAAAGCTGGGTAGGTCTACTGTACATGTACAGTATATTACGTCAACCAATAACCTACAGTTACCTTTCTGACACCATAAGGATAACCATAAGCAATATCCTACCAAATTACCCGTATCAACATCAAACTATGTACGGACACCCTACCAACAACCTACTTATACCCTAACAGCACCCAACTGACACCCTAATAAAACCCTAACAACATTCTACTGACACCCTACCATCAACCTACCAACAACCTACCAACACCTACTTAGGCCCTACCAACACCCTACTGACACCCTGACAACACCCCACTGACACCCTACCGACACCCTACCGACACCCTACTGGCACCCTACCAATATCCTACTGACAACCTACCAACAACCTACTGACACCCTACCGACACCCTACCATGCAATACCACACTTATATATGGTGGCAATAATGTTACAAAAGAATCCATCACAAAAGATGGGCTGGGATCTCTTCCACCCTCTCCCTATCCTCTGCTATTATTACAAAGTACTAATCATATCCTTTTTTTGGGGTGTTCCATTAGGTATCGTCTGCCACCTTTTGACTTTAGTGTGGATGGCGTCACTAGTGTATCAGCTGATACTCACAAGGTACTGTTTTGTAACATCATAATGAACTGGTGTCCCATCCAGGGATGGAGATGTTAACTTTTACTTTCATGAATGCTAAAGTTTAATACCAATGATGTCTCATTTCAGTATGGATACTCACCCAAGGGATCTTCTGTGGTGTTGTACAGTAACAAAGATCTCAGACACTTTCAGGTAGATATTACTATGGCTCTCAGTTGAACTTGGAACAACCAAAGTTTTGTTACAAAGTTTTGTCTTTTAAAAGGGCATGTAGTCAGGGGCAAAATCAAAAGTATTAAATCGTATATTGGAATAATTTAGGAGCTTAATTGCTGCTTTCCTATTGAATGTACTTTTGACGTTGCCCCTGACAACATGCACTTTTCAACGACAAAACTTCATGACAAAACTTCGGTCTTTCCAAGCTCAACTGAGAAGCATATAGTATACATGAAACATCAGCCATATACAAATACTTTCTCATCCTGTTTTGTCTAGTGACAACAAGTTTGAATTATTTATGCCTTTTGCTCCATTGCCTCCCATAAAGGGTTATCTTGCAGTTCAGGAAATAAGGCAAGATGATTGGACCTCAGTTACCAAATCTATAGTTTTAAGGAAAATGTGTTTTTGTTTTAGTTTTTCGTTGCTCCTGACTGGCCTGGTGGCATTTATGCCTGTCCTTCCATCCCTGGCAGTCGTCCTGGTGGAATAATCGCAGCTACTTGGGCCGCCATGATGTATATGGGTGAAACAGGTAAGAAAAATGGAGAAAATCTGAAGGCGTGCACTATCCAATCACAGTTCTTGACTCATTAATGGTTTCCAATGTGAACCAATCACAAAACATTAAGGTGTGCAAACATCCAATCACAGTTCTTGACTCATAAATGGTTTCCAATGTGAACCAATCACAAAGCATTAAGGTGTGCAACCATCCAATCACAGTTCTTGACTCATTAATGGTTTCCAATGTGAACCAATCACAAAACATTAAGGTGTGCAACCATCCAATCACAGTTCTTGACTCATAAATGGTTTCCAATGTGAACCAATCACAAAGCATTAAGGTGTGCAAACATCCAATCACAGTTCTTGACTCATAAATGGTTTCTAATGTGAACCAATCACAAAGCATTAAGGTGTGCAAACATCCAATCACAGTTCTTGACTCATAAATGGTTTCTAATGTGAACCAATCACAAAACATTAAGGTGTGCAAACATCCAATCACAGTTCTTGACTCATAAATGGTTTCTAATGTGAACCAATCACAAAACATTAAGGTGTGCAAACATCCAATCACAGTTCTTGACTCATAAATGGTTTCTAATGTGAACCAATCACAAAGCATTAAGGTGTGCAACCATCCAATCACAGTTCTTGACTCGTTAATGGTTTCCAATGTGAACCAATCACAAAGCATTAAGGCGGGCAACCATCCAATCACAGTTCTTGACTCATTAATGGTTTCCAATGTGAACCAATCACAAAGCATTAAGGCGGGCAACCATCCAATCACAGTTCTTGACTCATTAATGGTTTCTAATGTGAACCAATCACAAAGCATTAAGGTGTGCAACCATCCAATCACAGTTCTTGATTCATTAATGGTTTCCAATGTGAACCAATCACAAAGCATTAAGGCGGGCAACCATCCAATCACAGTTCTTGACTCGTTAATGGTTTCCAATGTGAACCAATCACAAAGCATCAGGCGGGCAACCATCCAATCACAGTTCTTGACTCATAAATGGTTTCTAATGTGAACCAATCACAAAGCATTAAGGTGTGCAACCATCCAATCACAGTTCTTGACTCGTTAATGGTTTCCAATGTGAACCAATCACAAAGCATTAAGGTGTGCAACCATCCAATCACAGTTCTTGACTCGTTAATGGTTTCCAATGTGAACCAATCACAAAGCATTAAGGTGTGCAACCATCCAATCACAGTTCTTGACTCGTTAATGGTTTCTAATGTGAACCAATCACAAAGCATTAAGGTGTGCAACCATCCAATCACAGTTCTTGACTCATTAATGGTTTCCAATGTGAACCAATCACAAAGCATTAAGGCGGGCAACCATCCAATCACAGTTCTTGACTCATTAATGGTTTCTAATGTGAACCAATCACAAAGCATTAAGGTGTGCAACCATCCAATCACAGTTCTTGATTCATTAATGGTTTCCAATGTGAACCAATCACAAAGCATTAAGGCGGGCAACCATCCAATCACAGTTCTTGACTCGTTAATGGTTTCCAATGTGAACCAATCACAAAGCATCAGGCGGGCAACCATCCAATCACAGTTCTTGACTCATAAATGGTTTCTAATGTGAACCAATCACAAAGCATTAAGGTGTGCAACCATCCAATCACAGTTCTTGACTCGTTAATGGTTTCCAATGTGAACCAATCACAAAGCATTAAGGTGTGCAACCATCCAATCACAGTTCTTGACTCATAAATGGTTTCCAATGTGAACCAATCACAAAGCATTAAGGTGTGCAACCATCCAATCACAGTTCTTGACTCGTTAATGGTTTCTAATGTGAACCAATCACAAAGCATTAAGTTTGGCAACCATCCAATAATTACTGTGCTTGACTCGTTAATCTTTCAAATCTGTTCTCTTTTCTAGGATATGTAGAGTGCACAAAGAAGGTCATAGAAACAAGAGAACAAATACAGAAAGGGTAACTGAAAACAAAATTTCCCTTTTGATAAAATCTTTGTATTATTAATGCTTTGTTTGTTATTTTACTTTTTATTTTACTTTTTACTTTTTTTCTTTACTTTTCTAGTCTCAGCAAGATCAAGGGCTTGTTCGTCTTCGGTGATCCTAAAGTCAGTGTTGTAGCATTTGGATCCAATGATTTCAATATCTATGCACTTGGAACTCAACTCACTGAACGTGGATGGTGCTTGAACTCTCTCCAAAAACCAGCAGCGTAAGTATATATATTCACTCTGTTATTATTTATCTTTTTAGATTTATTTTGTGTATGTGTGTTGGTGAGGGGGGGGGGGGGGGGGGTCGGCTTTCAGATATTCTACAGTCATGATGTCACCTAAATGATGACATCATTTTAACCAATCACAGTGCTTGATTCCTACCTTGTCCAATCAGAATGCTCCTGCACCCACCATCGTCATCACCAACATCTGTAAAATAATTTCTTCACAGTCACTCAAAGTTTAATGACGAATCTTCAATATTTTCTCATTCAACATAATTTCAATCTTCCTGATTTGAGTCCAATGACGTTCCAAAGGGGACTTCCTAAACTATGAAATGGTTCAAATTTCTTGTTTCTTGTCCATTCGTCTTCGTCAATTCTTATGACTGATAATTTGTTTTGTTTTCCAGGATTCATTTCTGTGTTACCCTACTGAGCACCCAGCCAGGAGTAGTCGAAAAGTTCTTGAAGGATTGTAGAGAATGTACTGCAAAACTGATCAATGATCCAAATGCAAAGACCGCTGGAATGGTAAGAAATAGATTAAAGTAGATTACAGTAGATAATAAGACGTGTTTGATGTTCACTTGAATCGGTGTTGCCAGGATTGATCCCGCCTTTGGGAGGCAGGGAATGAGGGATGGGTGGATGGATGACAGATGAAAGGAAGTCCAGGCAATAGGAGTGAGAAAAGAAAGGGGGCAGGGAGGGAGGGAGGAAGAGATGAGTGGATGGATGATGGATGAAAGGAAGTCCAGGCGATAGGAGTGAGAAAAGAAAGGGGGCAGGGAGGGAGGGAGGGAGGGGGGGAGGGAGGGAGGGAGGGAGGGAGGGGGGGAGGGAGGGAGGGAGGAATGGATTGCGTCAAAATCACACCTCAAATTTGGAGGAAGGGGAGGGTAAGAACGAAAACCCTAATGGTATTATTTGTATGTCTAGGGTGCCATATATGGTATGGCCCAGAACATTCCAGATCGTTCTATGGTGTCAGAGCTAGCATGTGGTTTCTTAGACTGTATGTACAACACCAAGGACCCAGTAATGAAACCAATACAGAATGGTACTAAATAAAATGGCCAGGAACTATGGCTGCGTTGACCAGATATCAAGGTCTTATATTGGTTGGTCATCGTATTGGATCCTATAGAGAGAGCTTGTGGAAAGAAAATGTTAGAGGATAAGCAAAAGATATTGAAACCATAGTTTTTATATAACACAGTAAAGGTGCAGACACATGCGCGTCACAAAAACTAGATCGCACCGTGTGACCACCCGTGCGACGTTGCTTGCGACGTCGCCGGCGATGTCGCAAAAAGTCGCACCCTACGAATCTCACCGTGCGCGAGCATTGTCGCACGGGTGGTCACACGTGGCGATCTAGTTTTTGTGACGCTGATAAGATGGAAAGAATAAATTTTCTTACTAAAACAAGGTTTAAATTAGGTTTAGTTTAAAACGTGAGTATGGAGAAAGTTTCGATATGTACCATTCTCCAAACTGTTTGTATAACACTTTTTAAAATAGGTGTCATAAATCTCGCTTTCTGATTGGTCGGCGCGCGTGCTGTATGAGAGCACACAGCACGCGTGCGCGTTTTCTATTTTTTGATTGACTCAGGAAAGGACAGACAAGAGCGTTTTTTGAATGATTGACGGGGAACTGACGTAACAAGTATTACGTCACCCCATCTGCTGAAAAGGATGGGAACCCAGTATCAACCACAATGCTTTGCGGGTCAAAAATAGTCTGAAAATTTGGTGTGATAAAGTTATCGAATTTTTCACTAAACTGATAAGCTTCACTTGCCATCTCATTCTACTAGTCCTCTTCAAAGTTCCCTGTGCTGCGCCATCTTGAAAGTTAACCGTGCCTTTGCATCGAATCGAAACATCAGGTGACCTTGCGATGATAGAAACCATTTTTATCACCTTGGACAATTATTCACATGTCTCTATCATTGCGAGGTCGTCTCATCTCGCTTCGATGCAAAGGCACGACTTTTCAAGATGGCGCAGGGAACTGTGAAGGGAACTATTCTAAAGCATTTTTGGCACTTAGTCCATTTTGAGCATTTGAAAAAAAGCGTATTTATGACGTCATCGACGGCCATGTTGTGTGGTTATACTGCTTTCTATTCTTCAGACAATTCTTCTACTGCTTCGTACACTTACATTAATTTCAAGATTTTTAGATGATTTTTCATTAATATAATTCCAAGTCAATAATCATATCATTTTATTTATGTTTGTTAGGATTTAGAGTGATTTCATTAAACCTGTGGAAGAGAATCTAAACCCGCGGACACCGGTGCAACATTGCGCGGTGCAACATTGTGCGCAATGTTGCAAGCCATGTCCTGCAATATATCTCGCGCAATGTTGCACCAGTGTTATAAATCGACCAAATGGATACGAAAGAAAAGAATAGAATTAAAAAGATAACTGATATCTGTTAGGTTGATAATATCACGGGTTAACTGGAATCACTCGAAATTTTGTCAGTCTAATTATCAAATTTGTATATCAAATGGTGGTGGGTTATTTTGATCAAAAATCAAAAAAATCAAATATATATCATTTTGTGAATTATTTAATTTAGTCTCGGAAGTGCCTTATTCTATATTTACGATATTCTAGAGTACATCATTTTCTAAGTATGCACCTATGCACTCATGCTGTTGTGAATCGCGCGCAAAGAGGATGATTTTCTGGTGTTAATTGAAATAATGTTTAATAAAAAGAAAAACCCTTTCTTGTACTGGTTTTCGTTGTTTCTTGAATTAATTCATACAATACATTTTTTTGGAGATTGGGATAATTTTGATTTGATTTGATAGAATGATCTAGAACCATACCTCCAGACGCAGTGCTGTAACGCAGTATGGCAGCGCGAAGCATTTACGGCTATGCAGGAGATTTCGGCCCCGACACTGCTATCCGATCGAGGATTTACAGACTGATCAGGATGCTCGGTCGAAGCTTAAGGGAGAGGTTAGTCGGCCCCTAGACCTTAGCTGATTAACCTCTTGCTATGACCAGTAGACCCGAAATGCCGATTGTGTTGCTTGCGACTAACCACGCATGGTCACTTCTTTTCCATGTGGGATGCGTTTTGATTTTTTTAAGGAGGCTCCCTAGAGTTTACTCTTCCTCCACCAAGAGTCACAAAAACTACTCGCATTTTGTCCAGAATTATCAATCATTTCAAACCAGTAGCAACAGAAGCAGCAGCAAATAAAGCTCCGTGAAATCTACCCTTGTGTTTAGTGATTTTTATACGACTTTGACAAACTTGCACGTTCAAAACAGTTCATTACTGGGTTACCTGTGGTAAACCAGTCATAAAATACCTTCGTTTTTTTTTCTTTCTGATTCCTTCGCGACAAAATGGCAAAGTTGCGCAATACTACCCAGAGGGTCATTGCGGCCTTACCCAACAGTCCTTAGTGGGCATCTGATACAGGGTTCCTGTCTATAGTCCAACAATTAGCATGTGCCAACTGTCAATCAATGTCACTACGTTGCCAACTAATTAAGAGAGGGCGGAGCTAGCGTATCACGTGACATAAATTAATGTCTACGCATGCTCTATTTCGTTGACTGCTGTAATTAAAGAGTGAGCCGAGTCAGAAATTTTAATTTATTCGTAAACAAGGATAATTCTAATCTTAAGAATTTGCATTGCTCACGGCAACTCCGCTAACTTTGATTAACTACTCGTGCTTTGACTCAGCTATCTAAAGCAGTATTATCTGTAGTACCAGTACAAAAGGTAAAAGCTAGCCGTGGCCGATATTTAATTCTTGTATTAAAGAATTTCTACGCGCTCCAAGCTAACTCAAACCGATGGGACGTCCTGACTTCATTCGAGTTTTACCGACCCGATTCTCGGATGCTATATTTAATGGTTGACTCAACAAGACTACTACAAATAAACATGAGGTACAACGAAGTTTATTTGGGCTTTCATTTTGATATTAAGAACTGAAGAGTAATGAGAAATATTGTTAAATCGAACGCATGGATTTTGACTCTCAGATCGATCTCTTATATAAAAGTCATTCAACTCGCGACTCACTCGTTAAACATTTACGAACTGTCGATTGATTTACAAATATATACGAAAATAGAAAATTGTAAGATGTAAAGCAATTCTGAGGGTAGTTTTGAGCAATTATTTGCTCGTCTTACCGTTCTAAACGAAGGATTCATGTGGTAAACAAATAATGCTGACCTCAAGCAAACATGTCTCCGTCAGCTCGCTTTGCCGACTTTCCGTCTGCGACTTAATTACGTATGATAAAACTCGGACTGGAATCGGAATTAAGGATATGGAAGTTGGACTTCACCAAAATGGGTATTTTCGATGATTTAGTTTTTGATTTAACTTTTTTTTCCAAAATGGCTTTCACTGTACATTTATAGTAGGCAGTCTCTCACTGTCTTTTGAAAAACGACGAAAAAAGAAAACGAGGGCCTCGACAGTACGATACATCAGAAACATTAAAAACCAAATTACAGTCAGCTTATTTTATAATTGATCACTCTTTTTCCACAAAGGGTGGGTCAAGGGCACCCTAGGACCCCTCCCCCTGCCCCTGTCCCTGGTCTCACCCGGTCCAGGTAACCCAGTCTACCCTGCCCGCAGGGTCTTGTTTAATATATTCAGAATGCAATGAGTATGCTTGCGCATGCGCAACTACTAAACTTGAAGAATTTTTATTTTGCGTACGTTAATTTTCAAAAGGAAATTAACTCAAAAGTACATGGTGAAATGTTCCCAAACGTATACAGTTTTTTCACAATGTTATAAAAAGGCAACTGACAAAATGAGTAGTATATATAGGCCGATTCTAGGATTTCGGCCCACTCTTCCCAGTGAAAAGAACACATCTCCAAAAATCACGCCTAACAGTTTTTACACAGACCAGGCCTCGCCGCAAATACACAGACACGGCCTCGCCGCAAATACCCCCACGTCCTTCCCCCTCGCCGCAAATACACAGACCAGGCCTCGCCGCAAATACCCTCACGTCCTTCCCCCTTCCCCCACATTCCCCCACATCCTTCCCCCTCCCTCCAACGCACAGGCACGGCCTCGCCGCAAATACCCTCACGTCCTTCCCCCTCCCTCCCATACACAGGCACGGCCTCGCCGCACATTTCCCCCTCACCCTTCCCTCTCCCTCCAACATCACGCCTAAACCAGAGTAATCCCCCAACACGATCACTCTCGCCTTCCCCCTCCCTCCAACAACACGACCAACCCCCTAATCCCCCAACACGATCACTCACGCCTTCCCCGAAGTCCAAAGATCGCGCCTGAGTCAGAGTAATTCTCCTCCTTTTCCCCAGGATGCGCTCAAAGGGCTCCCACTCTGAGTTTCTCTGAACTCTAGGGATCACATCTGAGTCAGAGTAAGACTTTAAGTGAAAGAACACTTTTTCAGAGGGGGCTAGTCTGGACTAGATCTGAACCCTACACGCGCAAGAAATGAGGGAAGGTGTGAGCTATTTTGGGGGAGGGGGAAGGAAGGGGTGTGGGGGAGGAACTCCCCCACGAAGGAACTCCCCCACAAAGAAAAGAAAAGAAGAAAAGAAAAGAAACTAAATAAAAGTGCTTTAATAAAGATGCAAATACATAACAAAAAAAAAATGCGAAAAAAGAATAAGAAAGGTCGTCAGAGAGAAGTCACGGAGGAAGAAGAGATCCGCATCACTGAAAAAGCACTCGAACAGGTCATGAGAGCGTTCCGCAATTCCATGAGCACATCGCCCCAAGTGATCGAAACTTCTCCTCTAAAAGAAGAACTTCCAACGCCACCATCACGAAATTATCCCCAAGTGATCAAGACCTCTCCGGAAAAAGAATCTCCCTCACCCCTCCCACCAAAGAAAAAAGACCATTCCTTCTTAAAGAACAACTGGGAGAACAGGAAATGCGTCGTATCCACGAACCTACTTACCGAAGAAAAGAGCTACTTTCGGAGCATGTACGCAACAGGTAAGCGCTTAGGAATAAACCCTGGCGTCATAATCGCCTGTTGTGAGGGAAAACCTTCTGCAAAGACCGGAAAGTCAAAGATCGATGGTCAAAAATATGCGTTCGCTTACTTCAAAGAAGAGGAGTTACCCGAGGGGTGCGTGTTATTAAGGGCTAAGTAACGTAAGATATCAAAGAAGGACTTTGACATCTAATACGCTTAAGAATATCTAGTCTATCATAAAGAGAACAAGAGAAGAAAGGAAAAATGTCACTAACAAGACCAAGGCTAACAAGTATGATAGATTATGATGCAAGTAACCTACGATTCTCTAAGCCAATACGAAAAGAAGTGTTAGGAAAGAAGATAAAGTACAAGATAATCGAGATAAACACAAAGTACGACGACAAGGAAACACAAGGAAAGCTAATAGTACCATCTGGGTGGGTGTTCTCGTTCGGTCCTTCGGAAAGTTTATTCGAGGGATCAAGGAAGGACTATAGCCTACCACTATGCATATGGGATCGCGAAGGACCAACCGAAGACCAGAAAAAGTGGATAAGATCCTTCAACAAGGTCGTAGATATGTGCATCGAAGCCGTACTACACTACAAGGAAGAACTTGGACTAATAGAACTAACTAAATCGGACCTAAAAAAGATCAAGGGCGGACTAAATCCCTTATACTGGAAACTAGAAGGGGTAACAGGAGAAGATGGGAACGTTAGGTTAGAAAAAGTAGGGGGAAAAGGACCCACATTATACCCAAAAATACCAACAAATAGGGCTACGGGTAGGTTAGGAGGAAGATTTTACGACGCGTCCGGAAAAAGAATAGATCCAGAAGAACTTATTGGTAAGAAAATGGAGGTAGACGCCGCGTTACACATCAGTAACATTTACGTAGGATCTTCAGGTAAAGTAACCTTAGTCATAAGAGTATGGGAAGTAAACATCAAAGATCCTAAGGAGTACGAGAGACTACTAAAGCCAATTCCAGAAATAGAGGAGTCAGATTCAGATGAAGAATATCCCTCTACCTAAACAACATCCATCCAACTCCCACCGATACGACGGCAATTACCGCTAAGTTCACTTCATGCGAACTATCGCCAGTAGGCTTAAGATTCCTCTTAGGACTCTTAACATCGTTACTGGTCTTCCCAGGCTTGCCAGTCGCTTGCTGGGGGGTGTTCTTCTTTTTCTCACGATCCTTCTCCTTCTTTTTCTCCTCTTCGTGCTCGCTCTCAGTCTTCTTATTAACCTCATTTACCCCAAACTTCATCCAAGGACGTACTTTCCTAAGCTTATCATCGTACCCCTTCACGGGATTCTCGTTTATGATAAGCCTACTTGGCATCAACCAACAACCCAAAGCTAACGCGTAATCCAACACCACATTCGTATCATTTACGGCTTTCTGAAAGTCTTGAACACCAACAGTAATACTCTTTACGAGGATGCTGCTCTCGAAAAGGACGATAAAAACCTTTTGTGTTTCCTGGGCACCACCACTATTCTCCTTGTCATAAATACGAGTGCGCGTATTGACTTGAGCGCCAAGAACGCAATACACGAAGGCTTCGATACTACGATTAATCCTAATCAAGCTCTTTAAGCCAAGCCCCTTCTCAGCGAAAAACGGCCTCCATGGTTTTTTCTCCAAGCTTCGTATGAAGTAAATGAGGTTCCCTTTGGGTCCCGAACCCCCATTATCACTAAACTTATTGTTAGAAGGATATCCCATTCCCTTCCACTGAATATATGGACCACTAGGATAGTAGGAGTAGGTTTCTCCAAGACCACGAGCTGCCCCCTCCTTATTCCTAAAGTCTGGATTCACTAACCCGAACTCATTCTTCAATCGCTCCCACGCTATCTCATCGTAGTGATTGTCCATCCTATTAAACGTAGGATCTTTAGGAAGCGGACACCCCAACTCATACAGCAATCTGCGCACTGTAAAAGCCACGTGGAATCGGAAAAACGGAATGTTCTTCATCATATCAAGTCCAACACCACACCCCTTAGTAGCAGCCCAAACAGCAAAGTTTAGCTGTTGGGGCCAGTACTTCATGTTAGGACCCGCTAGCCAAGCACTACTTTCTTCGTGTGAAGTGTGTGTTATAGTTGTTCCCAGAAAGATGTTCCTAAGTGTTGTTTTGAAGGATGCTTCTGGAGTAACTTGGATCAAAAGATTGGTTACTAGATCGGAAAAGCCTCCCTCAGGTTTGTTGTCGTAAAAGGGGTATGACTCTTCAGTTCTCGTGAGGTTTTTGGGAAAGTTGGGCTTTGGTCTTTTGATCTTTGGCTTTGACTTAGGCTTAGGCTTTGGCTTTGGCTTAGGCTTTGGCTTAGGCTTAGGCTTAGGGAGGTATTTAGGAGGCGTTGGGCGATGGGGGGAGGTTGAGTAATCACTTCCCATGTAGTTACCAAATGCATCAAACATCTTTCTTCTTTTATATGATGTATTTCTTTCCCCATTAAACCTCTATTCTATCGGGGGAACTCAACCATTTCACGAGGGGTATGGGGGAGGAACTCCCCCATCTCCTGATGAGTCCTATACTCAAAACCCCCTACTCGTAACGCTACTTCCTTGGTTGTGTGAGTTGTTGAATAAATTCCTCTTTTACCTCCTTCCTTAAACCCTCGATGTCGTAAACTTTTTTTTGCAAGAATTCTTCGTTCTTCTTCATCCTAATCTCTCCCCTAAGTTGCTCGTACTTCCGCATTTCACCAAGAATAAGTAAAAATTCTTCCTCACTAATCCTGTTATCCTTCAAAGCTTTCGAGACAATATCGTTAATACTATTAAGCTTAGAACGAATGAGTTGAACCGTCTTCTCGTGCTTACTTACTTTCACAGTGAGCTTCTTAACAGTCATTCCGCACAAAGCAGAAACAACCCCCATAAAACCCCCCACGGCAGACAGTGGTATTCCTATTGCCAATCCAGGGCCCGTAAGTGACGTACCAATGCCTCCCATCGTAAACAAGACAGAAAGACTTCCCGAGGTCATTGAGAAAGTATGGAAAAACAACCTCCATCGCGAATATTTCTTTCGCACTTTTTCGTATCGATCGCGCTCACTTTCTAACTTCATGAGTACAGAATCTACCTTATGTAGTCTAAAATCCTCGCCATCAGTGAATTCTGGAGCTGTTGGATAGAGTCCTGTTGTTCTTTTAATATCGTTATCCAGCAGTCCTGTTGTTCTTTTAATATCGTTATCCACCATTCTTTTCTATAATACGTTACTATTCTTATGTGATTTCTACTGCAATCATCATTGGATATATTCCATCAGAGATGACCTTATTATCAGCATCCGTGACCCAAAATCTGATACTACTGATCTTTTCTCCCAAAATGGGGGTAGTGGGGGTATTGTTGAAGACATGTGATACGTTCTCGCCAAGAGCCCCCGCGCCTATCGTGGAAAGCATCTGGGAAGGAGCGAATGTCTTGTATGATAACGAGTCACGTTGTTCGTTGATTAGGGTATGAAAGGAGTTCACGAGGCTACAATGGAGACAAAGAACGGTAGGGGATCCCTTAATATTTATCAGGAATGCTTTCCTTTTCTCTCCATCCCAAGGTAGATCCTTAGGTACCCCCAAAAAAGAGGCTAAGTTTGGACTTAGGGTCGTGCCCTTCTTGGAGGTACTTACAACCCATTTCTTCTCATCATTTTCTTTCACCTTCAAGGGAAAGCTTTGTTCTCCATCAAGGAAAGATGCGAGGGTATCCGTGTTCCCCCGAGGAATCCTAAGGCTAACCTTTCCACTAGCAGCATACACGAGTCCTTCTTCCATGAGATCATAGAGTCCATTCTTAAACATGTAACTCAACAACGTCATCTTAGTCTTCCTGCTTATGGGGTACTCCAACCAAAATGTCTCGTCTGGCTTCCTTAATGTCACGAAAAATCTTGTCATTTATGTCCTTTATCCTTATCTCTTATATCCTTATTTCCTTTTCTTCTTATATTCTTCAACCACGTACACGACCACGGCCACGATCAACAACCACGCATTATTAGCCAAAAACCCCAAGACCTTTCCCGCCATATTGAATAGGAACGAAACGATAGAGCCTATCAGCCCAGGTAGCAGCGCCGCGAACTTCTTAGCTAGATTCTTTAACTCCTTCCCCATAGCGGATAACCCTGCCTTGAGTTTGGAAAGGATGACCCCGACTACCACGAGGGTAGCTGCTAGTACAGAAGCCGCGGTGACTCCTCCTGCTTTTTTGAAGATCTCTTTGATGCGCTCTTTTAGAGGAACGTTTTCTTTCATGGCTTCGTTTTCTCTCTCTAGTCGTTCACCCTCTCTCTCTCTAGTTCTTCTACTCGTTCCATGCTATCAGGATCGTTCTCCCCTTCCAACCTCTCGATCTCTTCTTCGTTTCGTTCTATGATTCTCTCGTTCCCTTCCACGACCTCAACCCATCGCTTACCCAAAGCTTCCTTCATCGTATCGGGAAAAGTCTCGGGTTCGTCTAAGAAGTATGCCTTAGAGTTCTTTTTTCCCAACTTCAGCGCCACCCTACCAAATTCGTCTTCTCCGACTAGTACCGTCTTAGACTTACCTACTCTTTTCTTAGGATCCCATTCTGGATACAGCTTCTTCACCTCTCCTGCGGCAGACCCCACCCTAGCTTCCCTTTCCTTGAGGTTACTCATCTCGAACTCTTCCATCTTCTGTTTGAGCCTACTACGATATGCGCTAGCACCCTCATTCTCTAACCTCTCGTACCCCTCTAATTCTCGATCACTCATGTCCCTTCCTCTCCTCGAAAAGAAGCCCCTAGCCCTTTCCAACCAACTCTTCCCTGAGCCCCTATCCTCTATTAAGGGGTCTAAGTCATCATCATTGATGTCGACGCGTCCATCTTCTCCTAATGGATCAAAGTCTACATCTTCTATACCTTCTGCCATCTTTTATTTTACTCTAGAAATAGCGTATATTAAAGCCAAGATTCCCCCAATCCACAAGAATTTCCTCATGTACTTCTTTTGCTCGTTTGCTTCGTAAGCCCCTCCAAAACCACCATTACGAAGCCTATCAATATATGAGTCATCATCCTCACTAGGTAATCTCATGCACCTATTTAGATCTTCTTCAGTCACCTTGATTGCCCTATTTATGAAGAAGTTCTTAAGTCTCTCGTACTGAGACCCCTTGCTCATGTTCTTACCCCTCAATAACCATTCTCTCTCATTAGCATTGATGGTAACATGTAACTTTTCTTCACCTCCTTCCATTCTCTTATATTACTCTAGTAATAACATAGATTAAAGCCAACATTCCCCCACCCACGAAGATCATCTCGTACTTCTTTTGTTCCTTCCCTGGTTTGTAATAATCTGAGAACTTAGGTTTCTGTTCCTTATCAAAGGACGCAAGGTCCTGATGAGTCTTAGCATAGAGGAAAAGGGCGTCATCTGTTTCTTTCAGGTTCTTTTCTGCCATCTTCTTATTCTCGTATTGTGCGTCTAGGTAATCCCTATACTTTGCCCTTTTCTTTTCCCACACCCCCAGGCCCCTCTGATACGCTTCCAAGGCCTTATCATGACGAATCTTTTCCTCTAGTCCACCATCGGCTGATAACGACTTAGCCAAGTAACTCCCCCCAATGAACGCAGCAGCGTTTAATAATGCTCCAATCGCCACCGCCATTTTATCTTTCATTGAGAAAGATAAGTGTTTAGATATTTATTGGTAGTTTTTAGATGCTCATGAGTAAGATCTTTTTCTCTAGTAGTTAGAGAGACGTAGGTAAGATCTTCTTCTCTTCTAGATAGTGCTTCAAGTACGTGGAACCCGCGAGTACAGCCACCCATTTACCATAATTCGTTAAGCTATTGGATGGATCGTTAATGAATGACTCTTTCGTTATCTTCTTCCCTAGGAAACCTATTCCCGCGGCGATTCCTACGATCACTGCGGATTCCATGATCTTTTTCACGAGGTCATTTTCTACTTTCTTTGCCATGTCCTTTATTTGATTGGGGGGATGTCATTGCTTATATGAATTTTCCTTGAGGTCCTTTCCAGGGAGTTAGAGGGTTAAACTCCTTCCATTCCTATAATGGGCTTGGGTTTCGTCCTATTTGGAGTTGGAGAAGGCGTGGGAGTGTTATCCGCGGGAGTGGGAGTACTTTGGGAAGGCGGAGGCATACTTTGGGAAGGCCCGGAGGGAGGATTACTCTTTCTCCACCTGAAGTATAGATCCGTGGCCGTTAGTCCGAGTCCTATCATCGTTAATACGCTAGTGAAGTCGAGGCCAGGCATCCACGTTCCCCCCGATTCTTCTTCTTCCTGGGGGATAGCTTTCTTTTCCGCAGCTTCCTTTTCCGCAGCTTCCTTTTCTAGCAGTGCCCTCTTAGCTTTCCTATTATATTCCACCAACTTCTTCCCGGCAGCAACCTTCTTAGGATCTTTTTCTCGAACGATCCTTTGTGGTTCTTTCGTAATTTGTTCTTCATCAGCGCCTCCACCACCATTTTCTTCTTTTGGCGTTTCCATCTTTATTACTTATCAACAAATGCTTAAGTCTTGCTTAAGTATGCTTAAGTCTTGCTTAATTCTTCTCCATATTCCCGAACAAGTTGTTCCGCGGGTTCCAAAATTTCCGGAGCTGCGCCAAAAAAATCCATCTTCACGTGTTTCCCGACTTGGAATAGAAAATCTGCTAATGCTATGAATCTTCCTCCTTTCAGCGCGACAAATCCGATGTCGTTGGTTAAACTTTCTCTCAGAAACTTGTCGTTCTCCAAGTCCTTGTTAAGTTCTTTTTTATCATCAATCGGAAGAACCCGTGAGATGACTTCTACTGCTATTCCCTGAAGTACGTTCATTAACCCATTCGCCATCTTTGCCCCCGTGGCGGTCTGATATCTGTTATAGTATTTCTTAACGTCCTTTTTAGGTAATCTTTTGATATCTCCTAGACTTAGTTTGGCCCCCGTATATTCACTAATCGATCCTAATGTGGCAAGTATGCAAAGTTGTTCGCGCTTTTCCGCTACCTCTTCGTCATCCTCCTCCTCCTCAGGCTTTGACTTTGGCTTCTTCTTTGGGGGAGTTGTTTCCTTTACTTCTTCTGTCTTTGAGGGCGTGGATTTATCATCGTATTGTTCCATGATGGATGTCATGTTACTTTATCATCGTCAACATGTACTTAGATCAAGCATTTCTAGATCCAGCATTTCTAGATCCAGCATTTCTTCTTCATATGCTTCTTCCTTCTCCATCAGGAGTGCGCGCGAGATGATTTCCCCTAGGAATCTATGAGCTACGTTCATGAATCCAGGAAGGGGTACAGCAGGTGCACTCGTGGGCTGATACATCTTATGATATTTCTCAACGTCCTTTGCTGGTAACTTTATGATATCTTCTACAGTTAGTTCGCGTCCAACGTGTTCGCTAATGGTTCCTAATAAAGCAAGTATGCAAAGTTGTTCGCGCTTTTCCCTTAAGTCTCCCACCTTCTTCTCGAACTTAGACTTTACTTCTTTTGGAGGGGAATCCATAATAACTTTATCATAATCAAGATACACTTAAGCCTGGTACTTCTATCATAATCAAGATACACTTAAGCCTGGTACTTCTATCATCATCGAGATACACTTAAGCCTGGTACTTCTATCATCATCGAGATACACTTAAGCCTGGCACTTCTACGTAGGATCGATGTGGGTGTATTAAGCAAAGACATATTCTGGAGTACCTTTCCTTCTTTAATATTTTCATCAAGGCGTTCCTCTCTTCAACATCCATGGTCCCTCCGAATTCTTCAAAGAGTAGCTTATTCGCTGATTGACTTGGACTGTAGAAGGATATGATGCACGTAACGTTCTCGCGGAAGGGTTTCGCAATCGAGGTAATCTGCTGAGTTAAGACCCAAATAGAGATCTTATCGTGTCTTCCCGAAAATCCCAGCCTAACGAAGTGATTAGACCTATTTTTTAACTCTTTTGAGAAAGCACAATCATCCAAGATAATCAGAGTCTCCTGCCCCGAGAATATGATCTTACACATGGAAAGTAGATCACAGATCTCGTTCACATCATCTGCCTTGGGCGACAGGACGATGAATCTAGGATCATCTTTAGCGAAGCCTCGGTAAGTAAGATTCTCCACATAAGTTGGACAGATAAGTACGATGTATTCGAACACGTATCGGAAACTATTCCTTAGCGTATTCACTAGATAATGAGTCTTTCCGCAATTCGTAGGACCTGTTATGATACAGTGAAAGGGAGTCTTATCTTTTAGTTCCTCCATTCTTATTTATTGTATCATAACTATCCTTTAGTACTCCTAATCCCTCTCCATCTAGGATATGGGAGCTCTTATCCTCAGAGGAACTCTCCCCCACGTGAACTCCCCCAGGGAATAGAAGGGCTCCACGTTTAGTACCAGTTTTGCTTGAAACTCCTCTTCTCGAACTCCACCAATCCGTCCGCCACGACGAATAAGTAACACGTCATTTCCTCATCTTCCGTTCCAGCAGTTCTTTTAATGTACAACTTCACCCCTCCTTTCGTAGCGTCAGAAACGAGCCCACTACCATGGATGCCTCCATCAGGATGAGTCCTCAAATCAATCCACAAGGCAAACTTGTCCTCGTAAAACTCCTTTGGAGTTATGGTATCCGTTAATCCATATCGCATCACAATGGACTCCCAAAAATCCGTTGGTATCATCCCATCGGAATACAACTTATGGGGCACGCTATTCACGTTGATGTCTACTTTGGTAATATTGGGGTTCGTGAACTTTTCTGAGTCCCTAGCGCAGGCCGTATATGGGTCTATGAATATCAGTAGGATCCCAGTCATCGATCGTAGGGGGAGGTTGATCTGTTCGTTGATCACGGTGGTCTTCTTCTTATTAATGGGGAAACTCTTGTGCATCAATACGTTCTCGTAGTAGAATCCCCTACCATCTTCGTAGGTGCTTAATGCTTCGTTTGCTAGATATTCGCTCGTAATGGTCTCGTACTCTAGTTCTAGATTGGATAGGGTATACTTTGCGTCCTCTTGGGATGAGGTTACGATCTTCGCGTTTGTGGAAAAGGTAACCTGGAAGAGTAGAGTATCTACTAATCCGTTGGAATAATATACTCCATGAGAGTCGAGAATGGTGTGGGATATGGGGATTCTGTATCGTGTTCCATAGATCGTAGCAAGTGCAACTTCTGCAGAATCTGTCTCGACCTTATTTCCCGCACTCGTTCTTAGTTTCCGCATGTTTTCCGAGGAGATCCCTTCTCTTAGCCTATTCTTTCGTTCTTCCTTTCTGAGGAATAAGTCGCCGTAAGTTTGATAGAGGTCATATCGAACCAAATCTTCTATTGATCTTCCTCCAAAGGTAACTCTCATCTCTTCGATAAGGTTCTTTCCCAGGTTATTAACCACGGTCTTATTTGCGTCAGAGGTGCTCCCATCCTTCAAAGTGAGATCTACCAAGAGTGCCACGCTTCCGGGAACAATAACAACGTTCTCCGGTAACTTGGGTATGTGAACATCCAACGTTCGTCCTGGATCCACTGTGGCTGGACTAAAGCTCACGCGATGAATGTTCTTCTCTGCTTTGAGTCCGTAGGGCACTTTAAAGATCCTATCTACATCAAGCTTTTCTGGGATTGTTCTTGCCATCTTTCTTATTTATGTAATAATGAGCTACTCTTTTAGATACTATGAATCAAAAGAAGAAAGGAGAAACTCTTTCAAACGTTTATTACTCAACTGAAGGATATTGGAAGGGATATTCTGCGATCTCGAGACTATCCGAAGCAACAGGGATTTCCGAAGAGATCACGAGGAAGTGGCTTATTAAGCAAGCTTTGTGGCAAATTTACCTCCCTGCCCCCACGTACATTCCCAGATACCATTGGAACATTTCTGAGCCCGATCAGATCCATCAAGCGGACTTACTCTTTATGCCCCACGATACCGTGAAGAAAAAGATATACAAATATGCTCTCGTCGTGGTCGACGTTGCTTCTAGATACGTGGATGCTGAACCTTTGACCGCGAAGTACTCCACGGGAGTATCTGAGGCTTTGGAAAGTATTTATTCTAGGAAATTATATTGGCCTGAAACTTTGATGGTCGATCCAGGAACAGAATTCAAGGGAGCTTTTACGAAACTTATGAAGAAACGTGATGTAGAAATCCAAAGATCAGATCCTGGAAATCACAGAGCACAATCCCTCGTGGAGCGCGCTAATCGAACGATCGCTGAGAAGCTGTTTAGTCATCAGTATGCACAAGAGATGCTTATGGAAGTTTCTAAGACTCACGTGGGGGACACGAGGTCACGAGAATGGGTGGAACGACTTCCTAGCGTGATAAAGTCTATTAACAACGAAGTCAAGAAGATTACTGGGAAGAAAGCAAAGGAGGCACAAAATCTAAAGTCCCTCGAGCTAAAAGATCCCATCTACAAAAGACCTGTGGGATCAAAGGAAAATAGGATCCCTGGAGGGGTTTTTGTTCGATACTTGTATGCCGCTGGGGAAGAGGAGGGAGGTCGACAGCGCGCTACTGATCCCATTTGGTCTATAGAAGTTTACGAGATATCGCGTGCGACCATTACTCCTAATCAACCTGTGCTTTATTATCTTTCTGAAAGTTGGGTAAATCCTTTGACTGATATGGGAAGGCACGGGAGAAAGACTCCCAAGCGTTCTTTCGTTAGAGAGGAGTTACAGATTATTCCCGAGGACACGGAACTCCCGCCTGATGGTGTTTTGGGCTAAAGATTGTGGGGGAGTTCCTCCCCCACACCCCCTGTGCTCATGAGTGGGGGAGTTCCTCCCCCACACCCCCTGTGCTCATGAGTTAAAGATTCGTCAAGTAGTGCTCATGTAGTGACCGTGGGCTAAGGTCGTGAGAGGATCTCCTCGTAAGATTACTCGTTTGTCGTCCCTTGAGGAAAGAGCGATCTTATTGACCTTTTCTGAAGTTATTTCGTGTGATCGGCTTCTGAAGACTCTCATTGTTCTCATAAGTTCTTCTCCAGTAAATAAGCACTCTTTGTAGTAGGAGAAGCGAATGCTGTTTTCTACGACGCATCTTTTGATTCCCTTGCACTTCTTTTCCTCGTGGAGACCTTCTGTTCCCTGGGGGAGTTCTGTTCCTACATACCTACTTGTTCTGAAGCAATAGAGCTTCGCTCTTAGCGTAACGAATTCCGTGACTTGCTTTCCAGCTGTCTCGTCCTTCATCATTCCTCTTACTTTTTTGTTCACTCTCTTCTTTATTCCCGCGTGATCTTTGGGATAATTGCTTGTGTCAAATAACCTCTCGATGTCCCCTTCCATGTCTTTGTAAAGATCGCGCGTCTGGATTTCGTAGATTAGACTATCAGTATCAGTGTAAAGAAGGGTTACTTTGTACTTGTACTTCTCCTTGACGTAGTTATAGTGAAAGTCATACATGAATTTCTTAGATAAGTCTAAGATGGACATTCCTAGGTAAATGGGCTTGTTGTACTCTAAGCGCGTTCTTCTCATGTGAATGGCGGCTAACTTTTCAGAGAAGGATTTGGCTCCAATGAAGTTCGGCTTACGAGTTAGCTTATTCGCTTGCTTTTTGTTTGTGACTAGGCGTATGTCTCGTCGATTACGAATGTTCTCCATGGTCTTTCCGAAGACGCTGTTGTTCATGAGCTTGAAGAAATCTTTCTCGAAATCGTTCGTCGCCTTGGTTCTTAAGTCTGTATTTAGGTCAATGTACTTCTTTAACCAGGGGGATTCTTCAAAGGAAATTCCCCTATGGACCTTCGTGATTATTAGTCCCTGGCTTTCGTAGAATTTTAGAGTATCGTGATGTACCACGTAGTGTGACTTGTCGTAGAAGTTCGGAATAAGCTTCATTACTCCACTTTTCGCCTTAAGGTGCTCTGGGGCAAGGGGGTAGTCGTTATGGATATTGTGTAGTTGTCGGGGATACTCTAGATCAACGTCTAAGATACAGGGAATTCTTCTCCACTTCCACAGCTTGCTTCGAGTCATCCACGTGAAGCCTTTCGTTGGAAGGGGTTGGGACATTGCCCATCCGTAGAGGTTATTCGCGTCCCAGTAGGGAATGTAAGTGCTTTTTTCGTTAGGATTGTAGTTCTTCAGGTACTTATTATTAGCCTTTGCGTAGCGCTTACTTCCCACAGAGGAAATTCCTCCTCGGATTCCGCTTTCCATCATTAAGATCATGTCTATGTCGCTGAGAAGTTCTAGTCGGATGTTCGTGATTTTTAACATGGCGTCCCAAGCAAGTCCAGGGGCCGTGTAATACCAAGCGGGATCTAAGTCATAGTATCTTCTACAAACGATTCTGAAGTTCTCGAATACGTCCGCTAGGAGAAGTACGTCCGTTTGGAGATATAGGTCGTGATAGTCTTTCATCGTCTTCATGTTGAAGGTTTTCCATACTTTTTGCGCGTGCTCGTAGTCTTCTTTTGTGATGTCGCTATCATTAAGATCTGAATGAAAGGCTTTCAGAGGAGGTAAGTGGGGTTCCTCTAACTTCGTAAGGGAATCCATGTACTCGTAGGGGTACACTCCTTTTCTCATCAATAAGTTAAGATGTTCGCCTCCGTAAAAGGAACTGATGACTTCGAACTGGTCTTTCGTTAGGTTGTTGGTAAGGTTGCTCAAGCTGGAGGACATGAACTTGTAGCTGTCGAGGAATCTCGCTTCTAAGTAAACATCATGGATTTTCCCCTCTTTGTCCGTGTAGTGATCCACGATGATTCCCTTACTAAAAGAGATGTACTGTTCCTCATTCTTCGCGATACACTTAATCTTACCTTTGCTGATTCCTAGGGCTTTTACGAACAGATGGGCGTCGTATCCCGAAAGATTGTGGAAAAAGATGGGAATGAAGTTCGGAAGTTTGTAACTAAGATTACACTTATTATGCGCCGCCCCACGGAATTTCCCTGTGAGATGATCGTGATCTCTTACTTTGTCCCTTCTTAGCTCTTCCTTACAGATATGGCAGTGCTTTGCTTCTTCGTATTCCTTTCGATCCAGGTCGGTCATTACCAGCTTTTTCTTCTCGGAAAGTTTTTTGTATAAGAAAAGAACATCTTCTTCTATTGATCTCATGAAGTGTTCTCCTAAGTCTTCTTCCTCGCTTTGAGCTGTGTATTTCACGATTTTTGGAGGAAGCGCGTTTTCGTTGTATTTGATCACGTAACAGTATCCCGAGGGCTTGTGCTTTTGACATGGTTCTGTAAAAGACCTTTTTGGGTCTGAAGAACAAGAAGCGACTTTTTCCAGAATGCACTCAAAGTCGGCGTAGATGACGAAGGGAACTTTCATAGAATGATGGTGGTTCTTGAACTCGAGTGCAGTTCCTTTGGGGGGAACGGTTACTTTTACGGATTTGTGTTGACCACACCATTCGGAATGCTCTCGGAGAACGTACTCGTTGCTAAAGGAGTTAAGACATCTTAAGCAGAAGTGTTTCTTATGTTGGTGATTCGATAGTTGGGAGGATAAAAGTCTCGATAAGTCCTTAATCCAACAATAGTGCTTCGTTTTCTCGTTGGAGATTAGTAGTAGGATGATGTTGTGCTCCCTGATTTCCCCTTCGTAGATTCTGAGGGGCTCGAAGTCCTCCCCTTCGTAACCTAAGACACTAATCGCGTAGTCCTTGTTATTTTTCTCGAAGATTCGGATATCTCGTAGCTCTAGCGGAAAGCGAAGTCCGTCCCAGCTTAGCTTTTCCGCGTTTTCCTTAAGCGTTCGCGTTATCCTCTCAGGATGACTTTTTGGTGTAAATAGGGCCGCGGTTACCGCCCACTTGAAGCATTGATCGTCTTCGTTCTTGGGGTTAATGATGGCCTTCTTTGTTGCTAATTCTTGAGGAAGGGGAATGAATGTGCTAGCTTTTAGGGGTTCGTATTTCGCGAAATGAATGCTTAAGGATACTACTTTCCCAATGACCCAGCCAGAACCCTCGTTCTGGAATTCGACGATTCTTTCTAGGATGTCCTCGGAAATTTTCTCGTATAGGGTTAATAAGTTGGTGCTTTTTGTTACTATTTCTGGTACTGTGTGGAAATGTCCTTCGCTAGTGACTTCTTGTCCATCGTTCCCGATCTTATGGAACTCACAGGTTAAGTAGAACTTAATCTTCGTGGGCTTCTTAGTTATCGAGATGGTCTCTAAGACGCGTTTTTCCTGCTTCTTTAAGAATACGCTGGGATCTACGTCACGATTACGTCCGAGAATCCTGTGTTCCTTAAGATATGATTTGAACGAGGATTTTTTCAGCGTATTCTCTTTTTCTGATCTACGATAAATAGCCTTTATTCTCTTCTTCAGCTTCGCGATCTTCACCTCAGCGCGATTCCTAATCTTGGAGCGAATGAGTGGTAATAACCACTCTGAAAAATTTTTTAGCTCCTCCTGGATTTTCTCGATGATGCGGGGCTTTGGATTTGAAGTTGGCTTTGTCGGCCTTATTGGAGGGACTAGGGGTATTTTAGTCTCAGGAATAGGGCTGTCTAAAATGTTCTGCATTTTTTCGCTTTAATATGGCCTAGATATTCTTTGGAAACAAATTTCGTTTTCCACAGATCTCAAAGTTCTTCTTTAAGATCTTAATTGGCTCTAATTACTAGGATTAGGTTGAGGTTGAATAGCACGCTCAGATTCCTTAGGTCGAGGATATTGGTTGTATCGTACGGAACGATAGGGATTGTTATGGGGGTTGTTCCAGTGCCCATCTATGTTCGGAACAGAACACATATTACTAGCCTTACTATTTATTCCTTTTCCTTTTGGCATCTTTTCTTTATGATAAGCAAGATTTTTTTTCAACTTTTATTTGCTTTAGTATTTTTAGAAAGATCTTCTTTTCTTTTCTTTGTGGGGGAGTTCCTTCGTGGGGGAGTTCCTCCCCCACACCCCCGTGCTCATTCCCCCTCCCCCAAAATAGCTCACGCCTTCCCTCATTTCTTGCGCGTGTAGGGTTCAGATCTAGTCCAGACTAGCCCCCTCTGAAAAAGTATTCTTTCACTTAAAGTCTTACTCTGACTCAGATGTGATCCCTAGAGTTCAGAGAAACTCAGAGTGGGAGCCCTTTGAGCGCATCCTGGGGAAAAGGAGGAGAATTACTCTGATTTAGGCGCGATCTTTGGACTTCGGGGAAGGCGTGAGGGGTCGTGTTGGGGGATTAGGGGGTTGGATGTGATCTTTGGACTTCGGGGAAGGCGTGAGTGATCGTGTTGGGGGATTACTCTGGTTTAGGCGTGATGTTGGAGGGAGAGGGAAGGACGTGAGGGGGAAATGTGCGGCGAGGCCGTGCCTGTGTATGGGAGGGAGGGGGAAGGACGTGAGGGTATTTGCGGCGAGGCCGTGCCTGTGCGTTGGAGGGAGGGGGAAGGATGTGGGGGAATGTGGGGGAAGGGGGAAGGACGTGAGGGTATTTGCGGCGAGGCCTGGTCTGTGTATTTGCGGCGAGGGGGAAGGACGTGGGGGTATTTGCGGCGAGGCCGTGTCTGTGTATTTGCGGCGAGGCCTGGTCTGTGTAAAAACTGTTAGGCGTGATTTTTGGAGATGTGTTCTTTTCACTGGGAAGAGTGGGCCGAAATCCTAGAATCGGCCTATATATACTACTAAATGCTACTGAAATCCTGACATCAGATTTTTTTTAATCCAGGAAAATCGAAATTTCTCAATATCTCACGTTCTGATGTCAAGATTTTTTTAAGCTGCAGTTATATTATAAAAAACCCAACGGGGTTTTATATTATGTATTTAGAAGAATATTGACCGTGGGAAATTCGAGTTATTATTTTTTTAATGTTAAAAATAGGCCTTTTTATGACAGGTGCAGCGTTGCTATGGTAACATTGTACGTGATCATGACTACCACAAACAAATCCTAAACTCATAATCTTTAATATGGTTGGTCTATCAGGCATCCATATGTAGATATGCTTTTGCTATAAAAGGATTTCTCTTATAGCTCCAAATACCTGTAAACTCTAGGGAGCCTCCTTAAGACGCGGATAGTAGGAATTTTTAACATGCGCAACTGAGAATGTTAGAAAAGAGAGTGTATGCAATTCACGCTCCTTCGTGCAATTTACTTTCCATATTGAATACCCAGGGTAAAAAAGGGAGGGGAAAATGCATAAAATTCCTAAGCAACGCAGAGGAACGCGAGTAACACAGGAAGCCCAAGATTACGGGTACGTCACATGATTTGCATACAATCATGGCGGACAGGTCGGGTGGCGATCTTGATTCTCTTACTACTTTAGAATGTAATCATTGCCATTCAAGGTAAGATTCACATAAATACTCAGTTCCTAATGCTTAATATAATCATAAAGATGTGGATTCCTTAACATTTAGAAATTACGATCGTAAAAAAAGGCCAAAATATGTGTGAATTTTTTAAGGCTTATATATGGTAAACAATGAATGACCTTTGGAAGGTCCTTGGAAGTGACCATGGCGTTTTTCTTCAAAATATAACAAAGATATATTTTGCACCTTTGGCTTTCCTGTGATTTAAGTTCATTTGATTATTATATAGTTTTTACCATCAGAGAATAGTCTACAACATAATCTATATATTTTATGGTTTAATTTTTTTTAAATATTTTCTGTAAAACTACCTATACTACCTATAATTGACTATACGGGGATGCTCCTCCCGAAAGGGGTACGTTTTTCAGGCCGCAGGTATAGAAAAGGGGTGGGAATTTGTGAATTTTGGTATAAAAAGGGGTAGCTTTTCTTCAAAAGTATATGAAAGGGGTACCTATTCAGGCAAAATTTAGTACACGCATCGTATAGTTTACATTGACGTCTATTTATCTTTTTATAATTTTCAAAATTGTTTATCAGACTTACTGCAGACAATGGGCCATTATCCAGTGGGGTCTACAGTGGTACTTGCACCGTATGCAATAAGCCCCTTAAGTTTTGGTCCCTTGTGGATCCTGTTGATCAAGTCACATTTCAAGTTAATGGTGTCAAGTACAAGATATCCAATCCTGATCCTGGGATGAGCTTGAATGAATGGATCAGATCACAACCACAGCTCAAAGGTATTTGTGCATACAGTCATTTGTAAAAGTCACCCTCCTCACCCCTTGGAAATTCAAATACCCTTCCATGGGGGAGGTATGGATATTTTCTGCCAACTACACAATATTCCCCTCCTCAGACCCTCCCCACCCTTGGGAATTTCAATCCCCCTCCATGGGGGAGGTATGTATATTTTCTGGAACAAAGCAATATTCCCTCTCCTCAGTCCCTCCCCACCCCTTGGAAATTCAAATCCCCCTCCATGGGGGAGGCATGGATATTTTTTGGAACTACACAATATACCCTCCTTAGACCTACCCTGGTTCCAGAGGCGCTTTTATATAAGGCGAACCGTGGCGTGAGACGAGCCGGAGGCGAGAGAGAAGCGCCTCTGGTAGAATCGGTTGGGAATCTCACTTCCATGCTAGGCGCCAAGCTATCTCAGGTGTCAAAACCGGTTTTTCCCGCTTTGCAAAACAAACACGTAAAAATATTGTCACAAGATTGCCTTTGGTCTTGGAAAGTCCTCAGGTGGTGCACCTGGAATGTCCTGTAGAAAGATAAGACGTAGTATCTTCCGGGAATCGGGGAAACTGCAAAAGTTTAAAATCCATCTACAAAACTTCAAACATTCGAAGAAACACTGAATAAACAGAGTGGAATACCCCGCGCGCCAAACGATGTCATCGGCACTCGCCGAGCAGTACCAAAAATCCAGTTCGAAAAAAAGCTACGCTCCCTCCAAGACAAATTTTATAGCCTGCAGCTTAACTGATAGAAAACTCAAATAAAATTTATGGAAACTTTGAATTTAACGCTAGTATTAAATGGCTGATCGAAACTGGGGTCTTGAAGTTTTGACCTTGTCTGTCATCGAGTGTGTCATTGTCGAATTTCTCGAGTTACTTCAAAAACTGGTTTTACAATCACAACATGGCGTCTTTCTGTGTAAGCCAATAGCAATGCGTGTTATATGGCAAACTCACGGTCAGCCAATCAGCGCCCAGGTTCAAATCTTGAACTTGGCGCCTAACATGGAAGTGAGATTCCCAACGGATTCCACCAGAGGCGCTTCTCTCTCTCCTCCGGCTCGTCTCGCGCCACGGCTCGCCGTATAAAAGCCATTGAAAAGCGCCTCTGGAACCAGGGTACCTTAGACCCTCCCCACCCCTTGGAAATTCAAATCCCCCTCGGGAGGTATGGATGTTTTCTGGAACTACACAATATTCCCCTCCTCAGACCCTCCCCACCCCTTGGGAATTTTAATCCCCCTCCATGGGGGAGGTATGGATATTTTCTGGAACTTCACAATATTCCCCTCCTCATGCATCAGACCCTCCCCACTCTTTAAAAATTCCAATCCTGACTACAAGACTGACTGATTGATTGAAATTCTTTTGTAGGTACAAAAGTGATGTGTCGTGAGGGTGGATGTGGGTCTTGCACAGTAGTTGTGACACGCACAGATCTACATACAGGAAAACCAGTCACATTCACAGTGAATTCTGTAAGTATCATAAAAAAATGATGTTAATGTTGATGATGACAGAGAAATTAAGTTGTTGATGATGACAATTTTGATAATGATGAAGGTGATGATGTTGATGGTGGTTTTGATGATGGTAATGATAGTTGCAATGATGGTGGTGGCAATGATATGGGTGATGGTGGTGATGATGATGGTGATGATGATGATATTGGTGTTGATGTTGATGATGCGAATTCGAGTATCTCCCTAAGAAACATGTTCAATATAGTTATTTTTAAATTATTTACCATTAGTGATGATAATTGCAATGATAATAATGATGGTAGCGATGAAGATGCATGGTGGTGATGATGATGATGGTGGAGATGATGAAGATGATGATGGTGGTGATGATGGTATGATGTATTGTGGTGATGATGATGATGATGATGATGATGGTGGCCATGATGATGTATGGTGGTGATGATGATGATGGTGGCCATGATGATGTATGGTGGTGATGATGATGACGATGATGGTGATGATGATGATGATGATGGTGGCCATGATGATATGATGTATTGTGGTGATGATGATGATGGTGGCCATGATGATGTATGGTGGTGATGATGATGACGATGATGATGATGATGGTGATGATGATGGTGGCCATGATGATGTATGGTGCTGATGATGATGACGATGATGATGATGATGGTGATGATGGTGATGATGATGGTGGCCATGATGATGTATGGTGCTGATGATGATGACGATGATGATGATGATGGTGATGATGATGGTGGCCATGATGATGTATGGTGCTGATGATGATGACGATGATGATGATGATGGTGATGATGGTGATGATGATGGTGGCCATGATGATGTATGGTGCTGATGATGATGACGATGATGATGTAACTTACCCTGTGGGTGATCACCATGCATTTTTCTGTCATCATTTTGCAGTGTTTATATCCTCTATGTGGTGCAGATGGGATATCAGTAATGACTGTTGAAGGAATTGGAAGGTATATCCCTTTGTAAAAATATTAGAAAAGTTAGTTGTTTGTGAAATAACACTGTGTGAAAAACTGCTACCTATTATAATTACCATCCCTTTTTCTGGATACTTTATTATGTTCTTTTTGTTTTTGTTTTCCAGCCAGGAGGATGGTTTTCATCCCATCCAAGAACGTCTTGCAGAGCACAATGGCAGCCAGTGTGGTTACTGTTCTCCAGGGATGGTCATGAACATGTATGGGTAGGTACAGCATGTCACGAGAATATTTCAAGTAAATTAATGATGATGATCAAATCAGAGTAAAATTCATTTAGTTGTATAAAAAATTAAATATGATGGTTATGACATCAAAAGGTTGTGATAAAATAGTTGATATATATAATGTCAGATGATGTTACTAAAAGAAAGTCGTGTACTACTTATTCAAATAAAAAAATTCAGGTTACTTAAAAAGAATGCAACCCCCAGCAAGCAAGAAGTAGAGGATCACTTTGATGGGAATATCTGTCGATGTACAGGTTAGTGACAACAGGCATAAATCAGTATATAAATGTCTCTTTAAATTCCAAATCTGTAGTACAATTGTTTGTTAACCCATTTTGGTACATCAAAGATTTATGAATTATACATTTGTTTATTTATTTTTCTCTTGTTTGCAGGTTACAGGCCAATACTTGATGCAATGAAAAGCTTTTCAAAAGATGAAAGTCCTATTGATATTGAGGTACTGTATACCTGCTTGTTCTGCAAATACAATTTATATTCTTAATACTATTCATGATGATGATGGTGATGATGACGATGATGGTGATGATGGTGATGGTGATGGTGGTGATGGTGATGGTGGTGATGGTGATGGTGATGATGGTGATAGCGATGATGGTGATGATGGTGATGATGATGATGATGATGGTGATGATTGTGATCATTATCATCACCAACATGAGAAATCACCATCATCATCATCATCATCATGACCATCATCATCATCATGACCATCATCATCATCACTGTTGTTGTCGTCGTCATCATCATGACCATCATCATCATCATCACGTGCACGCCATCATCATCATCATCATCATCATCGCCATCATCGCCATCATTAGACATCATAATGATGTCTAATGATGGTGATGATGATGATGATGATGGTGGTGATGATGATGATGATGATGATGATGATGATGATGGTGGTGATGATGATGATGGTGAGGATTGTGATTATCATAATGATGTCTAATGATGGTGATGATGGTGGTGATGATGATGATGATGGTGATGATTGTGATTATCATAATGATGGTGATGATGATGATGATGGCGATGATGGTGATGATGATGGGGATGATTGTGATTATCATAATGATGTCTAATGATGGTGATGATGGCGATGATGATGATGATGATGGCGTGCACGTGATGATGATGATGATGGTGATTTCTCATGTTGGTGATGATAATGATATTTGATGATGATGATAATGATATAGATGTTGAATAAGTTTGAATGACCCTCTATTATTTTTTCAGTATTCAATTCTTTGCTCTGTATTTCAGGAGTTAACGAAGAAGTGTAAAGGAGACTGTCCTACATGTCCAAGAAAGAGTGTTGCTCTACCAAACAGCAGTGATGATGCATTATGGTTCAACCCCACTACTCTTAAAGACCTTTTTACATTAGTTGCTAAATATGCCAGTGAGAAGATCAGGATTGTAGGAGGCAATACAGGCAAAGGTAACAACTTTGGACCAAAGAGTCATTGAATAGTAAGGGCTTATGAAGGGGCATATTCTGGACTAAACTGGTATTAAACAGGTCCTGTAAACTGGGTAAAACTGGTTTTGTAAACTGGATTGAACTAGTTCTTTAACTGGACTTAACTAATTTGTACTTCTATTAACAGGGGTTTTTGACGATGATGGTCCATTCAAAGTCTACATAGATGTGAATAACATTGCAGACTTGAAGATTACCAAGGTAAGAAAAATATTTCCCTAAATGCTTCTTTACCATATGGTGATGGGGGAGGGGGGAGTAGGATTTTTAGGGGCTGAGAGGTAAAGAGCAGGTACTTGGTACTTGAGCCAGAAGCTTGCTAGCATCAGCACTTATATATAATATCAGAATGTGAGGGGTTTCCACCATACCCCAGAGGTTATGCCCCCCCTAACTCTGCTAAACTATGCTGCATGGCCCCTGTGGACAGAGGCACTTTGAGAGAATTTAGTTCTTTTATCTAAGAACAGAATAATAAGAATCAATATAATAAGAATCTTTCTTCCTCAAAATATCTAACTTAAGGAAAGTTTTTCTCTTTTCCCCTTTAATGTACAGGCAATGGATGACAGTTTATTGGTTGGAGGTTCTGTGTCATTGACTAACTTGATTGACATTTTGGATCAAAATGCTCCGTCGTATCCCCCTTATGCTGTGCTGGCAGACCACGTATGCAAGGTAAGCAAGCAACATTTAAAAAAATTATGACACCCTGCAGAGTCACATTATGAAACTGATGACATTCAAGCTGCTGATAATTGTTCACTTTTTTTCCTTTTTTTCCTTTCCTTAGGTTGCTAACGTCCCTGTAAGGAATGTAAGTATCTGTAGTTTTCTTGATTTCAACTGACCTCAGTCTGTTATTTTAGAAATTCAAATAATTACCTCATGCAGAAATTAACCTGAATGTGCATATGCACAGTTTTTATAACCTCGTGTTGAGCTGCACCAGAATGCATGCAGTTTACTTATATATAGCAGACTTCACTGCACTCTCCATTATTCTTCCTACCACATGATATTCAACACCCCTGGATCCCAACTCCATCATGGATTAAAGATCATTGGTTAGTTAGGGATAGAGCTAGCCACTCAGTGTTATTTGCTTGCAGTGATTCTAATATGTATGATAATCTGTTTTGTTTTCATCAGGTCGGTACTGTGGCTGGTAACCTGATGTTGACGCATGATCATCCTGATTTCCCTTCTGATATCTTCACCATCTTGGAGGCTGTGGGAACTAAAGCCGTCATAGGTAAATAACTCCCATAATCCAACTTTATAGTTGTTAATAATTATTTCATAAATATATTTAATGACAGGGAGTCAAAATGGCGTCACATGTTGAAATGCTCACTTCTGCGCTGCGGTAATAGACCATTTTCGAGATGCGCGAGCGCTTTCAAAAATATCGCAGGCGCAGACATGAAAAAGAGGCATTTTCGCGCAAGATCACTATTGACTCTGCCCGAAAATGCCTCGAGATCATGTACGCGCCTGCGATATTTTTGAAAGTGCTCGCGCATCTCGGGAATGATCTATTGACTCCCAGTTGCCACATCTCAAACCACGCCTATTTCATTCAAACTGGTTAGAGCTGTGGTCCGGGGTCATACATGCACTGTATAGCAGCTACCATAGGCACCTTCACATGCTTTCAGTTCGACTCCCATTGAGCTGCGCCACTGCTCTACTTGTGGTGGTGACTGACAATTCAATTTCTTGTATAAATTTCTTGTCCAGTTGATTCCAAGACACAGAAGCCACTGCAATATTCTCTTATGGACTTTTTATCTCTTGACATGACGGGCAAGGTAAGTCGGATAATGCTATACTCTCTTGGCATATATATGGATGATACACTTGAAATATATACAATGAAAACGGCTAGGCTGGAGCAAGTACTGTGGCTGAAGTGTGGACTGACTTATGCTACGTCATGCAGTAGTTTCAATGGACCCTTGTCAAGATTATCTTGAATGAGAGGCTAACATGGAAATACAAAAGAAATGCCACAAATTCCATTGAGAAAAATCATCCAAGATAATTGTAAGAGGAGTCAATTGCGATTGGCAGTTGCGCAGTTCTGAAACTAAAAGTCTTCAAAATCCGAGGCCATATCCATTTTTTAAAAAGTCATTGTGATTGGTTGGTGATTGAGGTTTTTGCCTTCTGATTGGTTGGTTCACAGCTTAATTTTATTTACTTTTCAAGAGCGTGTTTTTCATGATCTTTGCAGATAATTCTGATGGTTTCAATCCCGCAATCTTCATCCAAAAGTAGTGCATTTGTTCGTACTTACAAAGTCATGCCAAGAGCTCAGGTAAGGAAACGTTTGGTTACGATTATCTGGTAGTATTTTCTTTGTTTGCACATCACATCATGATCGCAGCCATGTTGGAAGAAAATTTAATCATGTGATGACTCATTTTCTTTTATTCAATGTATTAATCACGTGATATCATTCATATCTTTTGATTGGTAGAATGCTCATGCTTACGTCAATGCAGGATTCGCTACAACTTTTGACAAAACTTCAATGACTGGAACCTCTTACCGCATCGTGTATGGAGGAATTGGTCCTTATGCTGTAAGTAATAATATTATGGTCTATGAACTGCACTATGTGATAGTTACACATATATATATATATACTTTGCTGTGCTAGCATGCTTTATAGAATAATTTTACGCTTGATGTTTCTAGAGAATATAATTTTGTGTTGATGACATTTCAGACACACGCGCCTAAAACAGAAGCATTCATGGAAGGAAAATCTATTACTGACCCTAAAACATTACAAGGTGAGACAACTAGGATAATACCATCATAATAGCTGTTTAATCACCAGCATCATCACTATCATCACTACCTTCTTCATCACCGTCATCATCACCACCACCACCACCACCACCACCACCACCACCACCACCACCACCACCACCACCACCACCACCACCACCACCACCACCACCACCACCACCACCACCAACACCACCACCACCACCACCACCACCACCATCATCATCATCATCATCATCACCACCATCATCATCATCATCACCACCATCATCATCATCATCATCATCATCATCATCATCACCATCATTACAATCACCACCACCACCATCATCATCATCAGACATTATCACTATGCATCATCATCATCATCATTTTTCCTAGGGTTTTTAGCTAGAAAATTTACTCCTCTTCATCATCCTTGTCACCATGACTACAAACATAGTCATCCTGGTCATCTATCTATTATCTATCTTTCATTCTTGATTGATTCACAACATCATTTCCCCATCACTTCTCTCTTGCTATTTAATTTAATGTCATTTTTTTCTATCACGCATAGGAGCTCTCGCGATCCTTGACAAGGAACTCGTTCCAGACACTCCAAAAGTCAGTGCAAGTCCTGTATACCGCAAAAGCCTGGGATTGGGCTTATTCTACAAGGTATTTGTTTGTCAATAACTATGACCAACGCCAGCTCGCTTTATAGCATTAGCCAATCAGAAAACAAGAGCGGAGACTATCAGGTGCATGCGTACGAGAATTGATCGAGCCTCATTTACATATGTACTGTTTTCATTTTTTATCGTTGCATTAGCCAATCAGAAAACAGCAGCACTGAGTCGTATTCGTTTCATTTCTTAGTGAAGACTAACAGGAGCGTGGAATCTGGGTACGAGAATTGATCGAGCCTCATTAACATATGTACTGTATTCGTTTGTGTTCTTAGTTTTACCTGTCCATGCTCGGTGATAAGGCGTCGTCACGTGCCAAATCTGCAGCTGTGCCATTTGTTCGCCCAGTATCATCCGGGACACAGGTTTTCGATACTCATCCTGATAAGTTTCCTCTTACTGAGCCAATGACTAAACTTGCTGCAAAGTTACAGGTAACGCAATGTGGTAACGCATTCTGTCTATGATGATGACGATGACTAATGAAGGTGATATTGATGATGATGATGGCTAATGATGGTGGTGATGATTGAGGATGTGGATGATGATAATGGTGATGCTTATAGAGCAGTTTTCGTATGGGAAAAAGTACGGCATTCGGTGCCATGTC